>JAJPUD010008627.1:71607-86250 GCA_023553655.1 Myrmecobius fasciatus | reverse complement strand
ATTTTGTTTTTCAGTGAACTGTTTTCTTTTTCCAATTCACCAGTCCTATTTTCCAGTTTTTGATATTTCTGTTGCCCTGATCTCAATTTATTTCCCCATTCTTCTTCTAGCTCTCTTTTGAGATTCTTAATGCAATCATCCAGGTAAGCCTTCTGAAAGGGAGACCAACTTAAGTCTGCCTTTGTGGCTTCATCTGGGATTGTTTTCATAATGTCAGGATCTGGGGACTGTTCTATTTTTTCTCCGTAAAAGCTTTCTATGGTGAGAGCTCTCTTCTGCTTCTTGCTCATGATTTAAAGTTGGGATATTGGTCAAAAGCCGAGAAAACTGCAATGATTTGTATTTGCCCTGGGGCAGTTTGCCAAGTTGACTTCCGGTCTGAGGCTGGTCGGGCTAGATTCGCACCAGGACCACGTTTTCAGCTGTTTTCGATCCACCCCCTTCCAAAGGCAGATCTGCCAAAGCACCTGCCCGCAAGCAGAGCAAAGTGGCCCAGGCGTCTCCCAGGGGCTTCCTGGGTGCCCAAAATCCGCCCCTCTATCGCAGCCCTGACTTCCGCCCCGCTGGAGTCCGATCGCGACCAGAGGCCGATTTCCCCTGAGGCTAACATTCTCCGGAGTTCTTTCAAGGTAGATCTTTTATAGAAGTGCGTTGTAGTCCAAATGCTTGGCGAGGACCTCACTCAGAAACCAGTTTTAAGGCTTACTATGTCTGGGTTTGAGGGAATGTCGGAGGGAGTTCACAGAGAAAGCTGTTCGCAGTTCGCCATCTTGGCTCCGCCCCCCCTACCCTTCCTTCTTGTTCCTTTGATCAATTTAACCTTTTTGAAAGATAGCTCTGTTCCCATTGACTTTCTTTCCTTTACTGCCGATCCCTGCTTTCTCATTTGTTAACATTTTATTTTTAACTTTTTATTTGTTCTCCTTTACTGATTTTATGTCATTCTATGGTTCTTCCCCTGTTTCCTCCCTTTCAGTCAGTCCTACCCTTTCCTTTCCTCCATTTCAGCTAGTCTTAATTCATTAGTGTGTGTTTGTGTTTGTGTGCACATGTGTGTGTGTATTTATTTCACTTTTTAAAAATTTTTGCACTTATTTCCAAAAGGGCTTCTCTCATTTTCTTCTTTAATCATATTTTCTTTCTCTTTACTGTAGCCTCCCATCTTCCTGATTCATGGCCATTATAATCATCTGGTCTTTCTCTTTTCTTCATATAATCCAAGATTCCAAATTATTCATTTCAGGCTTTTTTCCTTTAGGCCACTGCTTTGGAGATTACTCTATGGATTCTCCTTTTCCATTGTGCTTTACTTTCAGAGCAATGACAATAATTGCAGGTGTCAGAGAGTACTGCCCCATGATAGTGGGCCTTCATTCCCCCACCCCACAATGACTTATATATTCTCCTGATGATATTTTCCTTCTGCATTTGTCCAGAAATCTTCTCCCTGTAGTCATACTTTCCCATTCCTCCAGATTCTTGTCACTCTGAGGATTTCCAATACTTCCTCTTCTAGGACAAGTCAATTTTTCAGGCAGCCAGTCCCACAGATTTTTCCCATATATAAGGTCTTTAACTCCCTTCATTAGTAGAATTTTTCAATAAAATCCCTTTTCACCTCCAAAGTAAGGTCTCCTTCCTTTTGTTCCTTTTTCAGTTTCTCTCCTTAATCCCCATCACTGCCCTATAGGCTCTTTTGTGAATCCACAGAGATGTTCTTCCTTTTATTGTTAGCCCTTGATTTACCCTGGTATATCACTCATTCCTCTCTGTTTTCCTGTTTTCCCCCTCCTTTCATGTACCCTTCCCCATTGCATTCACCTGCAGGCTCTCTGACTGCCTTTTCACTGTTACTTCAACAAGATTTCTGCCTTTGTCCCTGTCTCCTTTTATATATTTAGAAAGAAGTTTCTTACTACTTTCTCTGTTGTAACTTTGTTGATATTGCTTTCTACATTTATTCACTCCTACATTTCTATTGTTTCGGGTATTCATTAAATAAATATTCTCTTTCTAAAAATGTTTCTTTCTAAATGGTTTTCTTTCTAAAATGTTTCAAACTTTTTTATTATTAAATGTCCATCTCCACCTCAGATTTGCAGGATAGGTCAACATGAAGTATATATTAAATTTTATTGCCATCAGAACACATAATGCCATTTCCCCTTCCTTTTTCTTTCTTTCTTTCTTTTTTCCCCTGAGGAAATTGAGGTTAAGTGACTTGCCCAGGGTCACACACCTAGGGAATGTTAAGTGTCTGAGACCAGATTTGAATTCAGGTCCTCCTGACTTCAGGGCTGTTGCTCTATCAACTGCACCAACTACCTGCCCCTCCCCTTCCTTTATCTTTTGAGTGTAATATAGTCTTATGTTATTTCAAGATTCTTTCCTTTGTATTTAAAGGCATTTTCCTAATGATTTACAAAATTTATGATTTCTAAACTGAATTGTTGAATTTAAACATTGTGTTTTAGAGTTTGTAACTTTTGTTTGTTTGTTTTCTGGAAGCCATCTGTGAGTTATTTCAATTAGAATTTCATTTTCATTGTGCAGAAGTTCCAGAAAGTTTTCTTCCAATCAGTTTCCTTCATTATAGTGTTAACTTCATCATTATTGTTGTTGTTGTTTTGTCTTATCTTGTTCTGTTTTTCTGGTAGATCTGTGATACTTAGATTGTTGTAACTCATCCTGTCCTCAAGATCCCCATGTTTTCTTGTAGAATGAGGGTATTTTGTTTTAATGTTTTTATAAAAAATGTCTTTTGCTTCTCTTCATTTAGGTTGTCTTTCATGTCTGTGTATTTGCATTTCTGATCTAGTGTTCTTTTGCTTGTTTGTTTGTTGAAGGTAGTATTAGAGAGTCAAGTTTTTCTAGTCTTCTCATTATTTTAGTATATAGTACATAAATTCTGCTCTCACTGTTCTCATTCCTCTTTTAAATCACTCAGGAACAGTGCATTGTGATTCCATATTGTCATCAAATTCCACAATATTTTCTGTTTTATCAAGTATTGGGCGATTTCCCTTCATTTTTGCCTTATTTGTGCACAGATGCCTGAATTTATTTACTAGATCTAGAGGCCATATTTCCTTCTGTTGTGGATGTTTTCCCTATTGATTTATCTGTTTATATACATTTTTTTTGAGATTTCACCCTGAAGTCTTTGGTATTTTTAGTCTTTCCTGTCCCTACTTTGTTTTTCTTAATTATTCACTTCCTAACTCTTCTCTTTGAGTGTGTTTTCCTTAGGAATTGACCTGAAAAATGACTCAGTCTCTTCTCACACTAGGAGGAGTTCATTAATTAGGTCACTACCTCAAACTTTTGGGTGGTCAGAGCTGGTCCTAGATAGATACTATGTTCTTTCCCCCATGACTAGTACAACATTGCATAGGTTTCCATGAGCACCATGAGGTCCTGTCCCATTCCCTCTGTTTCTTAATTCTCTGGCCTAGTACTAGCAGTTCAGAGCCTGCTTTCCCTGCTGTCATCACCTAGAAGTAGCAATACAGAGTTTTGCTTTTGGTATGTTTGTCTGTGGTCAAGTTTCCTGTCAAGACTTGAGTAAGATTCCATAGTCTGGAGTAGGATCTCTCCAGCCTTGAAAATAAGGAGGGAGAAATTAATATTGGGATAAGTTTTGATGCAAGCTTGTGACATATCCTTGGGTCTGTTAATGTGGCCTCATTATCAATGGCATGGGAAATGGGAGAGGAATGCTGAATGATCTAAGGTCAGTGAATGTCAGTCCCTGTTTTTTTTTTTCCAACCCTCTTTTAAATTGGGTGTCCTATACCATGTAAAGAGCCAAAGTCACTTTGTCTTTGGTGCATAATTTTGGAAAGGTTTAAAAAGTCATGGAGATAAGAGAAAATGTCTAATCTACGATCTTAATGCTTATATTTCCCAGCCCAAATTTTCAGTCTTCTCTTCTTTCAGTCTTCTCTTCTAATTGTACTTTCAATCTTGGCTTCCACAATCTATCTCATGAAGCTGCCACCTAAGTCCTAGTCATGGTGAAGACATTTTATACATAGATTGTCAGGCACTTCAGGTTTTATAACTACTTTTTAATTTTTTTTTAAATTTTATTTTATTTGCATGACATATGTGTGGGTAATTCTTCAAAATTAACCCTTACATATCTTTCTGTTACAAATTTTTCCACCCAACTCCCCACCCCTCCCCTAGATGGCAGGATATCCACTACATGTTAATTATGTTAAAATACTTGACAGATCGAATATATGTATACACATTTCCACATCTATCATTGTTGTGCAAGAAAAATCTTATCTACACAAAAGACATATCAGATAAAGGAAACACAATGTAAGCAAACATCTATCAAGAGTATGAGAATGTTATGTTGTGGTCCACATTTCACATCCCTCTCTCTGGGTGTATATGGTTTTCTTCAGTGAACAACTGGAAGTTGTTTGAAACATTTCGTTATTGAAGGGAGCCATGTCCATCAGAATTGATCGTCATATAGTATTGTTGTTGCCGTATATAATGATCTCCTGGTTCTGCTCATTTCACTCAACATCAGTTCATGCAAGTCTCTCCAGGCCTCTCTGAAATCGTCCTGCTGGTCATTTCTTACAGAACAATAATATTCCATGATATTCATATACCATAATTTATTCAGCCACTCTCTAATTGAAGGGCATCTATTCAATTTCCAGTTTCTAGCCACTACAAAAAGGGCTGCCACAAACATTCTTGCACATGTGGGGCCCTTTCCTTCCTTTATGATTTCTTTGGGATGTAAGCCCAATAGAAATGCTGCTGGGTCAAAGGGTATGCACAGTTTGATAACTTTTTGAGCATAGCTCCAAATTGCTCTCCAGAATTCCTGTATCCATTCACAGCTCTACCAACAATGCATCCGTGTCCCAGCCCTCCCACATCTCCTTCAACATTCATCATTAACTTTTCCTGTCATTTTAGCCAATCTGACAAGTGTGTAGTGGTACCTCAGGGTTGTCTTGATTTGCATTTCTCTGATCAATAGTGATTTAGAGCACCTTTTCATATGACTATAAATAGTTTTAATTTCATCCTCTGAAAATTGTCTGTTCATATCCTTTGACCATTTATTGATTGGAGAATGGCTTGAATTCTTATAAATATGAGACAATTCTCTATATATTTTAGAGATGAGACCTTTATCAGAATCCTTAAATGTAAAGATGATTTCCCAGTTTATTGCTTCCCTCCTAATCTTGACTGCATTGGTTTTGTTTGTACAAAAACTTTTTAATTTAATATAATCAAACTTATCTATCTGGGTTTCAATTAAGAGTTCCAGTTCTTCTTTGGACATATATTTATTCCATCTCCATAGGTCTGAGAGGCAAACTATGTTACGTTCCTCTAATTTATTTATAGTATCACTCTTTATATCCAGATCATGAACCCATTTAGATCTTATCTTGGTATGTTGTGTTAGATGTGGGTCAAGCCCTAATTTCTTCCACACTAGTTTCCAATTTTCCCAGCAGTTTTTGCCGAATAGTGAGTACTTATCCCAGAAGCTGGGGTCTTTGGGTTTATCAAAGAGTAGATTGCTATAGTTATTGCCTAGTTTGTCTTGTGATTCTATCCTATTCCACTGATTGACTACTCTATTTCTTAGCCAATACCAAATGGTTTTGATGACCGCTGCTTTGTAATATAGTTTTAGATCTGGTACAGCAAGTCCACCATCATCAGCCTTTTTTTTTTTCATTAATTCTCTTGAAACTCTTGACCTTTTGTTCTTCCAAATGAATTTTGCTACTATTTTTTCTACATCTGTAAGATAATTTCTTGGGAGTTTGATTGATATGGCACTAAATAAGTAAATTAGTTTGTGTAGTATTGCCATTTTTATTATATTCGCTCGACCTACCCATGAGCATTTTATGTTTTTCCAATTGATTACGTCTGATTTTATTTGTGTGGAAAGTGTTTTGTTGTTTAGTTCATATAGTTCCTGACTTTTAAATTTTCTTTAAGGTATGTACCATATGATTAAAAAGAGTTCTTGTCCTTTAAGAAGTTTACATTCTACTGGAAGGATACAGCATTCAAAATGCACGTACTTTGTGTGTGTGTGTGTGTGTGTGTGTGTGTATGTGTGTGTGTGATTTGAAAAAGGAGAGAACATTAACAATGTAGGGATCAGGAAAGGTTTCCCACAAGTAGAGTGAGCTGGTAAAGGTTTGCCAACCAGTTTCAAAAAAAAAAAATAAAGGTCATACTTTGAAGTTTGCATTATTAACATTTTCTCCATCACTTTATTAAGTCTAGAAATCAATAAAACAATAAATCAAGCTCTGATTTGTAGTCTTTGCCAATTTTTGAATTATAAATGATCACACTGAAAATTTAACATTCAGCTTTTGGGAGACAGTTTGAGCTTGTTCCAGCACACTGCAAGTGATAATATGTTAATCCTTTCCTTGAAGGAAACTAGGAATTTCAAGAAGGAGAGATTGAGAAGAGAATCTAGGCCTGGGGTAATCTGAATAAAGGTATGGATATAGCACATGGAATGCCAGGTTCAGAGAACTACAAGGTTCACCATTTTCACAGAAATGCAAAAAGACAGAATTTTGGACATAGAAGTCATTATGTCCCAATGAATAGATGTTGGAAAAGGCAAAACAAAATCAGGGAATGATTAGTAGATCATTAGTTCAAATTAAAACTCAACAGATGGGGATAACATGATCTAATAACAGAAAAGTAGATTTAAAGGACCTTGAGATTCCAGACTACACATTTTATGTTATATGTGCATGGGAGGTTAGCAAAGTTAGATATTGCAGATGTGGAGACCAGTTAAAAGACTATTTTAATAGCATAATGTAGGGCTGATAACAACCTGAACTAAGGTAGTGACAGTATAAATGGGAGGGGGAAATGCATGAAGATATTGTGCAATTAGATTGAACTAGTTGGTAACCAGTTTTAAAGTAAGGGTTGAGGGAAGAGTCAAAGACTATAAATGTCATCTATGTTTGCTATTTTTCTAAAATTTTGAGAAGGAATAGTGAAGAAGATGGAATTTAGAAGTGATGAGAACACTATTCTAGCAGTCAGAAGACATAGATTCAGGTCCCATCTCCAACACTTCTTAGCTGAGTGTTGTCAAGTGACAACCTTTGAATCTCAGTGATTTCATCCATGAAATGGGGTAATAATACTTGTAAAAAATGCTACTCCTTTATGATATGGACAGTTTGGCTGAAAGAAAGAGAGAAGATCAAGGACAGTTGTCAAAGATATCGTAAAAAGCAGTGTCAAAGAGAAATGTCCTTCACAGAGTAAAGACAGCCAAAGTAAATAGTTTCACAATTTTTCATTTACATGAAAATTTGAAACTTCATATATGGGAAACCCTAATATCCAAATTATTTAGGAACTGTGAGACAATTTATTTTCCCTACACATGATTTGACTGACTGAAATGTAGACTTTTATTTCGTATCATTAGAAAGAAGCAAGCCATTTCACATAAGAGACTATTATAGAACAGTTATCTTGGTCAAGAACAGACCTCCCAGTGGTGTTGAGAGTCCTTAGAGCTGGTGCACAGTAAGTTCCAGAATCTGAACTGCCACCTGCTATTTGAAACTGTGGAATATACTTAAAACTTTGTTTCTGGAAAGTGCTATTGGGGAGACAGTTTTGCTGTTTGACAGAGATAATTAGAGAGGAAAGATTCTATCTTACTTTCTTCTACACCATTATTTACTAAAAACATTTCAGAGCCCAAAGGCATAGACCTCAAAAAACTCTATAGTCCCACTTTGGCATCCCCAAAGAGGAGTACTGGACAAAATAGAAGTAACCCCACACAATAGAAATAGAAAGGCTCAGTGGAGGAGCAGCTCTGACCATCAATGAATTATTGTACAGACTTCCTAAAAGAAATAATGTATATCATGGTAAAATTTCAAAGATGATGCATGTACATTGGTGAAAGAGTGTGTGGGTGACAGTGGATGGATATCCTGTTTTCATTTGCCTTCTCTTCTAAATACTTCTGATGAGTTAATTGTTAATGAGAGGCACACTAGGGTTTAGGATTGTGAGTTATAGGAATGTACCCCTTTTTCCATCAGTGTTAGTACCTTGGACATGGTAGGAAGATGAACACAAAGAGAAGGGTAGAGGTTGGGTCAGATGTCTGTGGCATAATAGTATCACTGATATCTTCTGCTTTGTGTGAAAATGAGTTGAAATATAATCACATAGACACTTTATGCAGAATATTTCCACCCTATAGAGATATAGAGGATTATTCCTCAAAGTTACTTCCTCTAATTTCTACTGAAATTTGAAGAGAAAAAAAATAATAAATTGCAAATGGAGAAAGTGAGACTAGTCATAAGGGATTTGGGGGGGGAGAAGGAAAGGGATATAGCATTCTATTTCCATATCTGCACTAAGAATGGATTGATGAACAAAGAGGCACAATAAAAACGTATTGGTTTTCTAGTCAAAGAACCTGGGTTCAAATTCCACATCTGCAGCTTGTTATCATTGTGACTTTGAGCAAATCATTGTAGCACATTATACAGCCCTTAGTTTACTCATCTATAAAAATATATGGTTGTGTTGTGATCTTTAAGCTTCTGTACCTTTTTTCCTAAGTCCCTGGAACTCACCATTACATTTATTACAGGCTCCATGATTCCGATTCATAGCCTCGATATTAGCCATGCTAATATTTCTCTTTTTTTCTAGTACACTTATTTATTTTTAATACACATTACTTTGTGAATCATGTTGGGGGAAAAATCAGAGTAAAATGGAAAAAACCAGAGGAGAGAGAAAAAAATAAAATAGAAAAAAGAACATGTATTTTGTTTTAAACATAGGATGTTTTGCTTTACATTCAGTCTCCTTAGTTCTTTTTCAGGACACAAATGGCATTTTATGTCCAAAGTCCACTGGGATTGCTTTAGATCACTGAAATACTGAGAAAAACTAAGTCATAGTAGATCATTGCACATTCTTGTTGTTATTGTGTACAATATATTCCTGGACTGCTTGTTTCACTCAGCATCAGTTTATGTAAATCCCTTTAGAGCTTTCTAAAATCAGCTTGTTCATTATCATTTTTTATAGAATAATAATATTCCATTACTTTCATATATCACAACTTGTTCAGCCATTCCCCAATTGATGGGCATCTACTCATTTTCCAATTTTTTGCAACTTCAAAAAAAAAGCTGCTAGAAACATTTTTGTACATGTGTGTCCTTTTCCCTCCTTTATGATTTCCTTGGGATACAGACCCATTAGTGGCACTGCTGGGTCAATAGGTATGCACAGTTTTATAGCTCTTGGCTATAGTCCCAGATTGCTCTCCAGAATGGTTGGATCATTTCATAACTCCACCAACCATGCCTTAGTGTCTCTGTTTTCCGACATGCCCTCCAACATTTATCATTATCTTTTCTTGTCATCTAAGCCAATCTGAGAGGTGTGAGGTAATACCTTAGAGTTGTTTTAATTTGCATTTCTCTAATCAATACAATAATCAATTTAGAGAATTTTTTCCATATGGTTATAGATAGCTTTAATTTTGTCATCTCAAAATTGTCTGTTCATATCCTTTGACCATTTATCAATTGGGAAATGACTTGTATTCTTATAAATGTGATACAGTTCTTTATATATTTTAGAAATGAGACTTTAATCAGAAACACTGGCTGTAAAGATTTTTTTCCAGCTTTGTACTTCCCTTTTAATTTTATTTCTGTTGGTTTTGTTTATGCAAATACTTTTTAATTTAATATAATCAAAGTTGCCCATTTTGCCTTTCATAATGTTCTTTAGTTGTTTTTTGGTCATAAATTCCTCCCTTCTCCAAAGATATGATAGATAAAATATCCCCTGTTCTCTTAATTTGTTTATAGTGTCATCCTTTATGCCCAAATCATATATACATTTTGACCTTATTTTGGTATGGAGTGTGAGATGTAGGTCTATGCCGAGGTTCTGATATAATATTTTCCAGTTTTACAGAAATTTTTTTTATAAAAGAGTGAATTCCTCTTCCAGAAGCTGGAATATTAATCAAATACTTGATTATTGTATTGCATGCTATTATTTCTTTTAAAACATTTGTGAAATATTGAGTTTGTAGCTTTGTCATTTTCACAGAATCTATCTGTAGAAGATATGTTAATGCATTATGTAAATATAAACTACTATAATTGTGCGGCATTGTTAATAAAAACAAAACAAAACAGAAAAGTTTTTTTTTTCTTTGCCTAGAGGGAAAAATAGATGAGAGAAAATAATGCTCCCTGATTGGCCACTCTCACCCCTAAATCTCCCAAACTGGGAGAGGTTGGCCCTCATATACTTATAACTCTGTCTTTGAAATGTTCTGAAATCTTCCCACTAGAGCTAGTGGAGGGTGAGGGGAGAGTTAAGGGAAAAGGAAAGAGTTTTTTTCTCTTTCCCTCCCTACCCCTGTACCCCAGCCAAGTGGGCTCCAGTGTTTAACATGCAGACAGTACTTGGGATTCCCTAGCTTCATCAGATGGTTGAAAAAATTTTGTGGAAGCTCCAGTAAAAACAAACAGCCTGGAATGTGTGAGATTTTGTTAGGGGCTCACAGAGAGGAGCTGTCAGAGCAGACAAACAAGAGGCAGGGGCACCGGAAATCCATACCAACAGGTTTGATTTCCATGTGCAGTTGGCCATGACAGACTCTTCCCTTCCTACTCATTTGAAAGGAAAACTATGAAGGAGTCACTAAAGCTTATAGAAGTGTATTTATTTAAATTGTCAAGATAAATTAACTTTTAAAGCCTGGATGAGAAGGTCCTACAAGTTTGTATTGTCAATTGGGAGCCATGAATATGCAAGTACATGCAACCATTGAATTAGCTAGTTGCAAACATATTTGGAGGCAGCTGTTCACTTAATAATCCACAAGAAAAAAAAAAGGACTGGTTTATTTTGTCTAATTTGCATGGTTAAAATAATCTCTTTAGAACAGTATTGGAGCAGTTAACTCTACATCCTGAAGCGAAGTCAGGGAAACCTAGTTGAGGGGAAATTTTGGGTGCTAACACATTTAGACCTGGAAGAACCATAGAAACTACTTAGGCTAGGGATTCTTCAACTTTGTTGTTGTTTCATGGACAACAACCACACACACACACACACACACACACACCACACACACACACACACAACACACACATACAACACACACACAACACACACACACACACACACACCCCTTTGACAGTGTGGTGAGAACTGCATCCTTCAGAATACTTTTTTAAATTCATAATTGAAGGAAATACCAAATTTCTCTTAAATTTACGGAAAATATAAATGTAGGGACAGCTAGGTAGTGTAGTGGATAGAGCACCAGCCTTGAAGTCAGAAGGACCTGAGTTCAAATCTCATCTCAGACACTTAACATTCCCTAGCTGTGTGACCCTGGGCAAGTCACTTAACCTCAATTGCCTCAGCAAAAAAGAAAAAAGAAAAAGAAAAAGAAAGAAATGTAAAAAAAAATAAGAAAAGAAAATATGAATGTACTCTCCTCTGAAATCCCTCCGGGGCTCTGAGAACCACAGGTTAGGAACCCCTGTCTTAGTCCAGTCTTCTCATAGATGATGGGACTAAGGCCCAGTGACTTGAGAGACTCTTGCACACATACAAAAGAGCAGAACTGGATTTCAAATCCAAATCTTACCTTATTTCCAGCCAAACTGACTATTCCAGCCACAGGAGCCTGGTGGATATTCTTTATTAATAAAAGGTGACAGTGGTACTCTTGAATGCCAAAAACCCCTCGTGGAACCCATTCAAAACTTATATGCCCTGGGAAGAACAGTATTCCTAAGGGTGGCAATTAACTCTGATTTATTAACAATTAATGAGAAGAATGAATATTCTAATGAGAGGTGGGTTTATGCTAATGAAAGGCTGGGAGATGTCACTCTGATTACTCAGTCTGACTATCCCTGCCTAGACAAAAGTGGGTTCATAGCTATTCAGACCTGGCTGAGTGAAAAACAACCAGCCAGAATTCACCTTAGATTAAATTCGTTGTAAGATTCTGTAGTTGAGTGGGTCAACAATTCCACTTAGATAAAATAGTCTAGGTAGAATAAATTTTGGGGCCAATGCATAAATTTCCTTAAAAAGGAAACAATACTGGATCTCCTCAATAATTAATAATTACTAGTTCTCTCTGGTAGTATGCCTTATCCATAATATATGGTTAATAAACATTGAGGGAACAAGAGAATTATGGAAGTTTAATCTAGTTTGGAAAGTCTCTGGTTCTTACCTTTCTCCTCAGTGACAAAAAATGTGTGGTTAAACAGTAGACAGAGTAAATAATAGACAAGACAACAGAACCAGACAGTTTTAGATGGCTTGAGTATGTATGCAATGTCATATATATAAAATGTTAGAACAGAAAGAAACCCTAGAACACAAAACATTCATTCCACAAGGCAAAGTTGGGCTCAGTACCTCCAGTAAGGGACTCTTTCCTGCACCTCATGGTATAAAGAAGTTGTCAGTCACAGTAGTGATATAAATTTACCTCTGAGAGAAGCCCTAGTAAATAATGAATCCCATCTCCCTTTCATTTCTATTCTCTGACCATTCTCTTCTTGCCATGAGGACCACAGTCCATGGCCTGAAGGTTTTATCTTTTTCATATCTGGAACTTCTGCTCTGAGCACTGCTGTTGTGATGCGTAAGTACTTCACCTGGCTCACCTTTTCAGGCAGGTAAAGTCATGTTTCTCTTTCTCCTTGTTACCTTACCCTCTATTTGTCAGGTGCTACATGTGTATTCTCAGCCTCTCCTGTCCTTCCCATTTTGAAAGTATGGTCAAATCAGTTCTGAAAATGCTGCAGAAAGGGGTGCATCCTTCTACTTCTCTATAGTACCACTTACTATCCCTTCAACTTTCCAGACCAAAAGGCTCTTTTTTGGCTATTTCTCCTCCATGTAACTTGTCTCCCCCATCAGAATGTAAGCTAATTGAGGGGAAAGACCGGGCTTTTTTCATATTAATATCCCTAACAGTGCTTGCCTCACAGTAAGTGCTTAATAAATGCTTTCCCATTCATTTATTTTTTTCTCATTTATTTTACAATTGGGGAAATCAAGGCCCAGAGGGCAACATAACTTGCCCGAGTAATTCAGTGGAATTTATTTATCCTTGTAATATTTGTCCAGAAGAGAAATAAATTAATCTCCTTCTTATGGTCCTCCCGGTTCTTTGGCAGAAGAAAGCATACCACAGACCAATAATGTGCGCTCTGTTCCCTGAATTACTGGTGTGCCATATGCTGTAAAAATCGGACTCCCCCAAGACCACACATTCAGAATCCAATCCTGGAAGTTATAAACAACCCAAATCACCTCTTTTTTTCCTTAGCTTCCAAGAGGGTTAATCCTCTGTCTAGTGCTTTATCAGTCTCATGAAGAACAGTCAGAGAAACCTGCCAATCTGAGCAAAGTACAGTGTGGCAGGGAGGGGGAAATCATATTATTCCAACACTATACCTCACTGTAATTCACCAAACATCTCAGGCAGTAAAATTCTAATGCTGTCCCTGATTCTTTTATTGAAATGAGAATAGAAATTGATGCAACATCAATCCATTCTTATTGCTGTATTAAGATTCTCCTAAAATACTGCCTGGTGTTCCAACTCTGGGGAAATATTCATTGAACCTATTCATAGCCTCCCCACCAGCAGTCTTAGATTGCCCAGGATTATAAGAGCCACTAACCAGCAATGCTGAAAGAAGCTAGTATGCTGCCTATTTCTCCCCTCTCTATCATCACCTATCTGGAGCTGACAATCAGAGAACATGGCATATTCCTGTTCTTTGAAACTGCCTGTGAAAATTAAATTGTCTGATGACTCCCACTCTCCCAAGTCAATCAGAGTACAAACAAGTTCTGGAACAATGCATTGCCTTTTAGTCCCAGGTAAGCTTTGTTCCTTCTTTGAATGAATGGCTCATAACTCAGTTGCAGTGTGGTAGGCAGGTAGGAAGCTTGCATTTGGAGAAAGCATGCTGCCTGTGAAATGAGGGGATCTGGATTCAAATTGCTCTGTGACCTTGAGCACAGATGGAGTGCTGTATTACATTCTGGATATGACATCTCAGAAGGAATTCTGACCAAAATCCAGAGTGTCCTTGAGAAGGAGAGAGCTGGAGCCCATGCCATATGAGAAGCAGTGGAGGAAACAAATCACAATTGCACTAGGGAAGAGAGCTTGCAGAAAGGAAAGGAGAACTTTCAAATACTTGAGTAATTGAAGGACTGACAATAGCTAGTATATGTAGAAATGGTTAGAGGAGAAGTGCCACAAAGAGACAAAAGAGTCTTCATCAGGATCAGATCATTTCAGACAAACTTCATTTCTTTTTTGATAAGATAGCTGGATTGTTATATATTGTTATATATATGCATATATATATATATATATATACACTCTATAACTATATTGTTATATAGTAGGGGTGAAGTAGGAATGTCATGGATATAGTACATACATACAAATGTGTGTGTATGTATATATATATGTATACATATATATATATATATACACTATAAAAATATTGTTATATAGTA
>JAJPUD010008627.1:26488-71507 GCA_023553655.1 Myrmecobius fasciatus | reverse complement strand
ATATATATATATATATATATATATATATATATATATACATACACAAAGAAGGAGGGAGAAAGGGAAAGAAGGAGTGTTAGTTTATAGTTTAGCTAAGCATTTGGCAGTCTCATGTGCTGTTCTTGCCAGTGTTGGAGATTCATGGGCAAGATGATGGAAGAATTAGGTAGATTCAACCCAGACAAAAGAGCAACAATAATCAATATCAATTTAAAAGGAGATCTCTAATGAAGTACTCCAGGCACCTGTAATTTTTAACATTTTCCCAGTGACTTAGAAAAAAAAAACTATAGATATAGAGGTGTAACAAGCAATTGTTTTACATGGGGCAAAAGAAATGGAAGAAGCTGTGGAGAAGAATAACCCCAGAGGAAAATATTCCAAGAGAAGACATGGGGTATGGAATGTTTTAAAACTAAGAGATTTTTCAAGTCACTATCCATGCCTCCCATGTTATATTTTTGAAGTTGATTTCTTTTTTTAACTCGTGTAAGAATTTACATTTTTTGTTATTAAATTTCATTTGATCAGATTAGGCCCAGTGTTCAAGATCAGCAAGTGTACTTTGAATCCTGGCTCTGTCATGAACTACATAAGTGAGAGACAGCTGGGTGGGACAGTAGACAGAGCATTGGGTGTAGAGTTAGGAAGACCTGCATTCAAATACAACTTCATACACTTAATGATTGTGTAACCTTGGCAGGTCACTTATCTATGCTACCTCAGTTTCCTAAACTGTAAAATGAGAATTATAATAGCCCTTACCCCACAGGGTGGTTGTGGGGATAAAATGAGATTATATTAACAAAGCATTTAGCCTATTGCCTGGCATTTAATAAGTGTTCTATAAATGCTTATCTCCTATCTTCTTTCTCTCTCTCTCTCTCTCTCTCTCTCTCTCTCTCTCTCTCTTTCTCTCTCTCTCTTTTTTCCTTTCTTTTTTTTTTTGCTGAGGCAATTGGGGTTAAGTGACTTGCCCAGGGTCACATAGCTAGGAAGTGTTAAGTGTCTGAGGCCAGATGTGAACTCAGGTCCTCCTGACTTCAGAGCTGGTGCTTTATCTCCTTCCTTTTCAAACTATTCCTCCTGCTTTCTGTCATT
Organism: Myrmecobius fasciatus; assembly: GCA_023553655.1. Classification (NCBI taxonomy): domain Eukaryota; kingdom Metazoa; phylum Chordata; class Mammalia; order Dasyuromorphia; family Myrmecobiidae; genus Myrmecobius; species Myrmecobius fasciatus. The sequence goes on along the minus strand of JAJPUD010008627.1, from coordinate 70,406 downwards.
GACAAATTTGATAAGCATACTTTCTGTGGTTTTATCCAAATCATTAAGAAGAATGTTTGGCAGCACAGAAGCAAGCAGAGATCCTCAGACACTCCACTGGAGACTTCCTTCTAAGTTGATCTTGAGCCATAAAACTATTCTTTGGATTCATCCTTTCAGCTCATTCTGAATTCACCTAATTGTATTTTTGTCTTGCTCACATTGCTAAATCTTTTCCACAACAGTCAAAATAGATAGCATCTAAAGATAAAACTTTAAGGTTTACAAAGTGCCTTTTACAAATATATCATTCTATCTTTACAAAAAGCTTGGGAGCCAGGTGCTATTATTGTGCCCATTTAAAGGTGAGGAAATTAAGGCAGACATAGACCAAGTGATTTGCTCATAGTCACTCAGCTAAGTCAAGTATCTGAGTCAGGATATGAAATCAGTTCTACCTCAATCCAGGTCCAGTGTGCTATCCATCCCAACAATCTAACTACATAAAGAATAAGAGGTTTAATCAGAATCTTTGCTAATGTTTCTATAAATTACCTTTTGGTCTAGTAACTATCAAAAAAAGGAAAGAACAGTAGTCAGGCATGATCAGTTCTTCATTAAGGAATGAAGACTACTTCTAATTTCTGCTTCCTTTTATGATATTTACCAACTAGCTTATCATTATCATGTTTTATCATTAACATCATTACAGACATTGATGCATTATAAAATAATAACAATTTATCATCATCATTATTATTAATTATATTATACTCACTAATAATAATAATGATGCTATATCCTTAAATTTTGCTGGCAATTAAGTCAAATTCACTGAACTAAAAGTTGTAGGCTTCAGGCTCTTTCCTTAAAAAAATGGGACATTTTTCCTTCTTCAGTTTTTTACTATTCTTCTCCCATCTTTTCTTTTCTTTTTTTTTATTTTTCATTTTATTTTATTTGCAAAATATATGTATGGGTAATTCTTCAAAATTAACCCTTACAGATCTTTCTGTTACAAATTTTCCCCCCAAATCCCCATCACTCCCCTAGATGGCAGGATATCCACTACATGTTAATTATGTTAAAATACTTGACAGATCGAATATATGTATACACATTTCCACACTTAACATTGTTGTGCAAGAAAAATCGTATCTACATGAAAGACATATCAGATAAAGGAAACACAATGTAAGCAAACATCAATCCAGAGTATGAGAATGATATGTTGTGGTCCACATTTCACATCCCTCTCTCTGGGAGTATATGGTTTCTTCAGTGAACAATTGGAAATGGTTTGAAACATTTCATTATTGAAGAGAGCCATGTCCATCAAAATTGATCATCATATAGTATTGTTGTTGCCGTATATAATGATCTCCTGGTTCTGCTCATTTCACTCAGCATCAGTTCATGCAAGTCTCTCCAGGCCTCTCCGAAATCATCCTGCTGGTCATTTCTTTTTTTTTTTTAATTTTTATTTTTATTAATACTTTTTTATTTGCAAAACATATGTATGGGTAATTCCTAAACATTAACCCTTACAAAGCGTTCTGTTACAAATTTTCCCCCCTACTCCCCACCCCTCCCCTAGATGCCAGGATATCCACTACATGATAATTATCTTAGAATACTTAAGGAATCGAATATATGTATAGTTATTGCATCATTTTTTGTGCAGGAGAAATCATATCTACAAGAAAGAATAATCCGATAAAGGAAATAACAATGGACGCAAACCTCAATAGAGAACATGAAAATGTTATGTTGTGGTCCACATTTCACATCCCTCTCTCTGGGTGTATATGGCTCTCTTCACCGAACAATTGGAACTGGTTTGAAGCATTTCATTGTTGAAGAGAGTGATGTCCATTAGAACTGATCCTCATATAGTATTGTTGTTGCCATGAATAATGATCTCCTGGTTCTGCTCATTTCACTAAGCAGCAGTTCATGCAAGTCTCTCCAGGCCTCTCTGAAATCGTCCTGCTGGTCGTTTCTTACAGAGTACATTTCTTACAGAACAATAATATTCCATAACATTCATATACCATAATTTATTCAGCCATTCTCTAATTGATGGGCATCCCTTCAGTTTCCAATTTCTAGCCACTACAAAAAGAGCTGCCACAAACATTCTTGCACATGCATAGCTCCAAATTGCTCTCCAGAATGGTTTGATCCATTCACAGCTCCACCAACAATGCATCAGTGTCCCAGTCTTCCCACATCCCCTCCAGCATTCATCTTTATCGTTTCCTGTCATTTTAGCCAATCTGACAGGTGTGTAGTGGTATCTCAGAGTTGTCTTAATTTGCATTTCTCTGATCAATAGTGATTTGGAGCACCTTTTCATATGATTATAAATAGTTTTAATTTCAACATCTGAAAATTGTCTATTCATATCCTTTGACCATTTATCAATTGGAGAATGGCTTGAATTCTTACAAATATGAGACAATTCTCTACATATCTTAGAGATGAGACCTTTATCAGAACCCTTATATGTAAAGATTATTTCCCAATTTGATGCTTCCCTCCTAATCTTGTCTGCATTAGTTTTGTTTGTACAGAAACTTTTAAATTTAATATAATCAAAATTATCTATCTGGTGTTCAATTAAGAGTTCCAGATCTTCTTTGGACATAAATTTATTCCATCTCCACAGGTCTGAGAGGTAAACTATCCCATGTTCCTCTAATTTGGTTATAATATCACTCTTTACATCTAGATCATGGACCGATTTAGATCTTATCTTGGTGTGCGGTGTTAGGTGTGGGTACAGTCTTAATTTCTTCCACACTAGTTTCCAATTTTCCCAGAAGTTTTTTGCTGAATAGTGAGTACTTATCCCAAAATCTGGGGTCTTTGGGTTTATCAAACACTAAATTGCTAACATTATTACCTAGCTTGTCCTGATATCCTATCCTATGCCACAGATTGACTGCTCTATTTCTCAGCCAGTACCAAATGGTTTTGATGACCGCTGCTTTATAATATAGTTTTAGATCTGGTACAGCAAGGCCACCTTCATCTGTCTTTTTTTTTTCATTAATTCCCTTGAAATTCTTGACCTTTTGTTCTTCCAAATGAACTTTGCTACTATTTTTTCTAAGTCTTTAAAATAATTTCTTGGGAGTTTGATTGGTATGGCGCTAAATAAGTAAATTAATTTGGATAGTATTGTCATTTTTATTATATTCGCTCGGCATACCCAAGAGAACTTAATGTTTTTCCAATTGATTAGGTCTGATTTTATTTGTGTGGAAAGTGTTTTGTAGTTTAGTTCGTATAGTTTCTGACATTTTCTTGGCAGATAGATTCCCAAATATTTTATGCTATCATCCATTATTCTGAATGGAATTTCTTTTTGTATCTCTTGCTGCTGAACTTTGGTGGTAATATATAAGAATGCTGATGATTTATGTGGATTTATTTTGAATCCTGCAACTTTACTAAAGTTGTGAATGGTTTCTAGTAGTTTTTTAGTTGAGTCTCTAGGGTTCTCTAAGTATACCATCATGTCATCTGCAAAGAGTGATAATTTGGTTTCTTCATTACCTACTCTAGTTCCTTTTATCTCTTTTTCTTCCCTTATTGCAAAAGCTAACATTTCTAATACAATATTAAATAGTAATGCTGACAGTGGGAAGCCTTCTTTCACTCCTGATCTTATTGGGAATGGTTCTCGTTTGTCTCCATTACATATGATGCTTGCTGATGGTTTTAAGTAGATGCTACTAATCATTTTAAGGAAAAGCCCATTTATTCCTATACTCTCTAGTGTTTTTAATAGGAATGGGTGTTGGATTTTATCAAATGCTTTTTCTGCATCTATGGAGATAATCATATGGTTTTTGTTAGCTTGGTTATTAATATAATTGATTATGCTGATAGTTTTCCTGATATAGAACCAGCCCTGCATTCCTGGTATAAATCCTACTTGGTCATAGTGTACTATCCTGGAGATAACTTTCTGTAATCTTGTTGCTAAAATCTTATTTAAAATTTTGGCATCAATATTCATTAGGGAAATGGGTCTATAGTTTTCTTTCTCTGTTTTCACCCTACCTGGTTTAGCTATCAGCACCATATCTGTATCATAGAAGGAATTTGGTACTATACCTTCTGTCCATATTTTTTCAAATAGTTTGTATAGTATTGGAATTAATTATTCTTTGAATGTTTGGTAGAATTGACATGTAAAACCATCTGGCCCTGGAGATTTTTTCTTGGGGAGTTGATTAACAGCTTGTTCTATTTCTTTTTCTAAAATGGGGCTATTTAAATAATTTATTTCCTCTTCTGTTAACCTGGGCAATCTATATTTTTGTAGATATTCCTCCATTTCATTTAGATTATCAAATTTATTGGCATAAAGTTGGGCAAAGAAACTCCTAATTATTACTCTAATTTCCTCTTCATTGGAGGAAAGTTCTCCCTTATCATTTTTGAGACTAACAATTTGATTTTCCTCTTTCCTTTTTCTGATCAAATTAACTAAAGGCTTATCTATTTTGTTGGTTTTTTTCATAAAAACAACTCTTAGTTTTATTTATTAATTCAATAGTTTTCTTATTTTCAATTTTATTAATCTCACCTTTTATTTTCAGAATTTCCAATTTGGTATTTAATTGGGGTTTTTTAATTTGCTCTTTTTCTAGTTTTTTTTCATTGTAACCCTAATTCATTGATCTTCTCTTTCTCTATTTTAGGCAAATAAGCATCTAGAGATATAAAGTTAGCCCTTATAACCACTTTGGCCGTATCCCACAAATTTTGGTATGTTGTGTCATTATTGTCATTCTCCTGGATGAAATTATCGATTGTGTCTATAATTTGCTCTTTCACCCATTCATTCTTCAGGATTAGATTATTTAATTTCCAATTAACTTTTGGTATATTTTCTCCTGGCCTTATATTACATGTGAGTTTTATTGCATCATGATCTGAAAAGGATACATTTACTATTTCTGCTTTTCTGCATTTGATTTTGAGGTTTTTATGCCCTAACACATGATCAATTTTCGTATAAGTTCCATGAACCCCTGAGAAAAAAGTATACTCCCTTCTATCACCATTCAATTTTCTCCAGAGATATGTCATACCTAACTTTTCTAACATTATGTTTATCTCCCTAACTTCTTTCTTATTTATTTTGTGGTTTGATTTATCTAATTCTGAGAGAGCAAGGTTTAGATCCCCCACTAGTATAGTATTACTGTCTATTTCTCCTTGCATCTCTGTTAGTTTCTCCTCTAGGAATTTGGATGCTATACCACTTGGTGAATATTCCTTGGGGGTTTTAATTTTGGGGTCTCTTTCAGGAGGTGATTGGTGAATTCTTTCAATGCCAACTTTGCCTTCTGATTCTAAAACATCAGGGCAATTTTCTTTCATGATTTCCTGGAGGATAGCATCAAAGTTTTTTTTTTTTTCATTGTGACTTTCAGGGAGTCCAATAATCCTAAGATTGTCTCTCCTGGATCTGCTTTCCAAGTCAGTTGTTTTTCCTAGGAGATATTTCATATTTTCTTCTATTTTTTCATTTTTTTTGTTTTTGTTTGACTGATTCTTGAAGTCTTATAGAGTCATTCATTTCAATTTGTTCAATTTTAATTTTTAAGGTATTATTTCCTTCAGCTATCTTTTTTAGCTCCTTTTGTAACTGGTCAATTGAATTTTTTGGTTCATTGAATTCTTTTTTCATTTTGCCAATTTTATTTTTCAGTGAATTGTTGTCTTTTCCCAATTCACTAAATTTGTTTTTCAGTGAATTGTTATCTTTTTCAAATTCACTATTTTTATTTTCTTGTTATTTGGTGACTTTTTCCAATTCACCAATTTTGTTTTTCAGTGAATTGTTGTCTTTTACCAATTCACTATTTTTTTTTCCAGTGAGTTGGCGACTTTTTCCAATTTACCAGACTTATTTTCCAGTTTTTCACATCTGTGTTGCAGGGCGATATTTCCTTCTTGCACTGCTCTCAATTTATTTCCCCAATATTCTTCTAGCTCTCTTTTGAGATTCTTTATGCAATCTTCCAGGTAAGCCTTCTGAAAGGGAGACCAGCTTAAGTCCACCTTTGTAGTTTTATCTGGGCTTGTTTTCAGAATCTCAGGATCTGGGGACTTCTCTAGTTTCTCTCCGTAAAAGCTGTCTATGGTGAGAGCTCTCTTCTTCTTGCTCATGATTTTCAGCAGAGGTATCAGTCATCAGCAGGGAATTCTGCAGCAGCAGCAGCAGCAGCAGGGAATTCAATTTGCCCTGGGGCAATTTGCCGAGTTGACTTCTGGTCTGGGGCTGATCTTGCTAGATCCGCACTAGGACCACACTTTCAGCTACTCTCAATCCACCCTTTATCAAAGGTAGACCTGCCAAAGCACCTGCCCGCAAGCAAAGCAAAGTGGGCCAAGCGTCTCCCAGGGACTTCCTGGCAGCCTAAGATCTTCTAGTCCTTCCCAGCCCCGGACTTGCACCCCAGCTGCGCACTGGCGTCTGAGCGCTGGGAGATGCTCGATCCCCTGCCCGTCTAAAACTGACCTCAGAAGTTCTTTCAAAGTAGATATTTGATAGAAGTGTGTTGTAGTCGAAGTGTTTTGTGGAGCCCTCACTCCTGAACCAATTTGGAGGCTCAATTTGTCTGGGTCTGAGGGAAGGTTTCAGGAGCTCACAAAGGACACTGTCTGCAGTTCGCCCTCTTGGCTCCGCTCCCCCTGCTGGTCATTTCTTACAAAACAATAATATTCCATAATATTCATATACCATAATTTATTCAGCCACTCTCCAATTGAAAGGCATCTATTCAGTTTCCAGGTTCTAGCCACTACAAAAAGGGCTGCCACAAACATTCTTGCACATGTGGGGCCCTTTCCTTCCTTTATGATTTCTTTGGGATGTAAGCCCAATAGAAATGCTACTGGGTCAAAGGGTATGCACAGGTTGATAACTTTTTGAGCATAGCTCCAAATTGCTCTCCACAATGGCTAGATCCGTTCACAGCTCAACAAACAATGCATCAGTGTCTCAGCCCTCCCACATCCCCTCCAACATTCATCATTTACTTTTCCTGTCATTTTAGCCAATCTGACAGGTGTGTAGTGGTACCTCAGGGTTTTCTTGATTTGCATTTCTCTGATCAATAGTGATTTAGAGCACCTTTTCATATGACTATAAATAGTTTTAATTTCATCCTCTGAAAATTGTCTGTTCATATCCTTTGACCATTTATCGATTGGAGAATGGCTTGAATTCTTATAGATATGAGACAATTCTCTATATATTTTAGAGATGAGACCTTTATCAGAACCCTTAATTGTTAAGATGATTTCCCAGTTTATTGCTTCCCTCCTAATCTTGACTGCATTAGTTTTGTTTGTACAGAAACGTTTTAACTTAATATAGTCAAAGTTATCTATCTGGGTTTCAATTAAGAGTTCCAGTTCTTCTTTGGACATAAATTTATTCCATCTCCATAGGTCTGAGAGGTAAACTATATTACATTCCTCTAATTTACTTATAGTATCACTCTTTATATCTAGATCATGAACCCATTTAGATCTTATCTTGGTATGTGGTGTTAGATGTGGGTCAAGCCGTAATTTCTTCCACACTAGTTTCCAATTTTCCCAGCAGTGTTTGTCAAATAGTGAGTACTTATCCCAGAAGCTGGGGTCTTTGGGTTTATCAAAGAATAGATTGTTATAGTTATTGCCTAGATTGGCTTGTGATTCTATCCTATTCCACTGATTGACTACTCTATTTCTTAGCCAGTACAAATGGTTTTGATGACCGCTGCTTTGTAATATAGTTTTAGATCTGGTACAGCAAGTCCACCATCATCAGCCTTTTTTTTTTCATTAATTCTCTTGAAACTCTTGACCTTTTGTTCTTCCAAATGAATTTTTCTGCTATTTTTTCTAGATCAGTAAGATAATTTCTTGGGAGTTTGATTGGTATGGCACTAAATAAGTAAATTACTTTGGGTAGTATTGTCATTTTTATTATACTCGCTCGACCTACCCATGAGCATTTTAAGTTTTTCCAATTGACTAGGTCTGATTTTATTTTTGTGGAAAGTGTTTTGTAGTTTAGTTCATATAGTTCCTGACTTTCCCTTGGCAGATAAACTCCCAAATATTTTATACTATCAACAGTTATTTTGAATGGAATTTCTTTTTTGTATCTCTTGCTGCTGAACTTTATTGGTAATATATAAAAATGATGATGATTTATGTGGATTTATTTTGTATCCTGCAACTTTGCTAAAGTTGTAAATTGTTTCTAGTAGTTTTTTAGTTGAGTCTTTAGGGTTCTCTACGTATATCATCATGCCATCTGCAAAGAGTGATAATTTGGTTTCCTCATTACCTACTCTAATTCCTTTAATCTCTTTTTCTTCTCTTACTGCCAAAGCTAATATTTCTAATACAATATTAAATAATAATGGTGACAGTGAGCAGCCTTGTTTCACTCCTGATCTTATTGGGAATGGTTCTAGTTTGACTTCATTACATATGATACTTGCTGAAGGTTTTAAGTAGATACTACTAATCATTTTAAGGAAAAACCAATTTATTCCTATGCTCTGCAGTGTTTTTAATAGGAATGGGTATTGGATTTTATCAAAGGCTTTTTCTGCATCTATGGAGATAATCATATGGTTTTTGTTAATTTGGTTATTAATATAATTAATTATGCTGATAGTTTTCCTAATACTGAACCAGCCCTGCATTCCTGGTATAAATCCTACGTGATCATGGTGTATTATCCTGGGGATAACTTTCTGTAATCTCGTTGCTAAAATCTTATTTAAGATTTTTGCATCAATATTCATTAGGGAAATGGGTCTATAGTTTTCTTTCTCTGTTTTCACCCTACCTGGTTTAGCTATCAGCACCATATCTGTATCATAGAAGGAATTTGGTACTATACCTTCTGTCCATATTTTTTCAAATAGTTTATATAGTATTGGGACTGATTGTTTTTTGAATGTTTGGTAGAATTCACATGTAAATCCATCTGGCCCTGGAGATTTTTTCTTAGGGAGTTGATTAATAGCTTGTTCTATTTCTTTTTCCAAAATAGGGCTATTGAAATAATTTATTTGCTCTTCTGTTAACCTAGGCAATCTATATTTTTGTAGATATTCCTCCATTTCATTTATGTTATCAAATTTATTGGCATAAAGTTGGGCAAAGAAACTCCTAATTATTATTCTAATTTCCTCTTCATTGGAGGAAAGTTCTCCCTTATCATTTTTGAGACTAACAATTTGATTTTCCTCTTTCCTTTTTCTAATTAAATTAACTAAAGGCTTATTTATTTTGTTGGTTTTTTTCATAAAACCAACTCTTAGTTTTATTTATTAATTCAATAGTTTTCTTATTTTCAATTTTATTGATCTCTCCTTTAATTTTCAGAATTTTCAATTTGGTATTTAATTGAGGAATTTTAATTTGGTCTTTTTCTAGCTTTTTTAATTGTAAGCCCAGTTCATTGATCTTCTCTTTCTCTGTTTTATGCAAGTAAGCATCTAGAGATATAAAATTACCCCTTATAACAGCTTTAGCCGTGTCCCACAAATTTTGGTATGTTGTCTCATTGTTGTCATTCTCCTGAATGAAATTATCAATTATGCCTATAATTTTCTCTTTCACCCATTCATTCTTCAGGATTAGATTATTTAATTTCCTATTAATTTGTGGCCTGTTTTCTCCTGGTCTTATATTACATGTGAGATTTATTGCATCATTATCTGAGAAGGATGCATTTACTATTTCTGCTTTTCTGCATTTGATTTTGAGGTTTTTTCATCCTAACACATGCTCAATTTTCATATAAGTTCCATGAACCCCTGAGAAAAAAGTATACTTCCTTCTATCACCATTCAATTTCCTCCAGAGATCTATCATACCTAACTTTTCTAGCCTTTTGTTTACCTCCCTAACTTCTTTCTTATTGATTTTGTGATTTGATTTATCTAATTCTGAGAGAGCAAGGTTGAGATCCCCCACTAGTATAATTTTACTGTCTATTTCTCCTTGCATTTCTTTTAGTTTCTCCTCTAGGGATTTGGATGCTATACCACTTGGTGCATATATGTTTAGTATTGATACCGCTTCATTGTCTATGGTACCCTTTAGTAAAATATAGTTTCCTTCTTTATCTCTTTTAATTAGATCTATTTTTGCTTTTACTTGATCTGAGATATGGATTGTTACCCCTGCCTTTCTTTGTTCAACTGAAGCATAAAAGATTCTGCTCCAGCCCTTTACCTTCACTCTGTATGTATCTCTATGTTTTAAATGTGTTTCTTGTAAACAACATATTGTAGGATTCTGGCTTTTAATCCAGTCTGCTACCTGCTTCCATTTTATGGGAGAGTTCATCCCATTCACATTCACAGTTAAAATAACTATGTCTGTATTCCCTGTCATCTTATTTACCCATAATTATGATTTCCTCTTCCCTTTCCCCTCTCTTCCTTCCCCCCTCCTCAGTACTTTATTTTTGATGACCACCTCCCTCCAACAGTCCTCCCCCCTTTAGACCCCTTCCCTCCCTTTTACACCTTTCCCCTAATCTTTCTATTAGTCTATCCCTTTCCTTTCCTCCTTTCCTTCCCACCTTCCCACAAGGAGGGTCAGGTCTTTCTTGGAAACCAAATGTGTCTGATATACTCTCTTAGAGTCCAATCTAATGAGAGTAAGGTTTACACAATACTCATCGCCCTCCCTTCTTTCCCTCATTTATATTAGATCTTCTATGTCTCTTTATGAGATTTTGCCTTATTTTACCTCCTTTATTTTTACTTTATTTTGCCTCCTTCCCCCCTCCTTTTTTTTCACTATGGTATCCCTTCCACCGCTAATTTCTTTTCCATTATTATCAAAGACAAATCAAATTATACCCCCATTCTTTAAGGAGACCTATAGTAGAAGTATAGTTCTCAAGAGTTCTTTCCTTTTTACCTTTTTATGCTTCTCTTGAGTTCTGTATTTGGAGGTCAAATTTTTTGTTCAGATCTGGTCTTTTCATTAGAAATAGTTGAATAGTATTATTGAATGACCATCTTCTTCCCTGGAGATAATGTTCATTCTAGCTGGATACCTTATTCTTGGCTGTAATCCAAGTTCTTTTGCCTTACGGAATATCTAATTTCAGGCCCTTAGATTCTTTAATGTGGAAGCCGCCACATCTCGTGTAATTCTAATTACAGTTCCTTGGCATTTGAACTGTTTCTTTCTAGCTGCTTGCAATATCTTTTCCTTGGTGCCATAATCTTGAAATTTGGCCATGATATTCCTTGGGGTTTTGATTTTGGGGTCTCTTTCAGGAGGTGATTGGTGAATTCTTTCAATGCCAATTTTGCCTTCTGATTCTAAAACATCAGGGCAATTCTCTTTCATGATTTCCTGAAAGATAGCATCAAGGTTCTTTTCTTGATCGTGCCTTTCAGGGAGTCCAATAATCCTTAGATTGTCTCTCCTGGATCTGTTTTCCAAGTCAGTTATTTTTCCTAGGAGATATTTCATATTTTCTTCTATTTTTTCATTTTGTTTGTTTTTGTTTGACTGATTCTTGAAGTCTTATTGAATCATTTATTTCTATTTGTTCAGTTTTGATTTTTAAAGCATTATTTCCTTCAGTTATCTTTTTTCCTCCTTTTGTAGCTGGCCAATTGAATTTCTTGGTTCGATGCATTCTTTTTCCATTTTGCCAATTTTGTTTTTCAGTGAATTGTTGTCTTTTTCCAATTCACCATTTTTATTTTCCAGTGAATTGATGATTTTTTCCAATACACCATTTTTATTTTCCAATGAATTGGTGATTTTTTCCAATTCACCATTTTTGTTTTTCAGTGAATTGTTTTCTTTTTCCAATTCACCAGTCCTGTCTTCCAGTTTTTGATATCTCTGTTGCACTGATCTCAATTTATTTACCCATTCTTCTAGCTCTCTTTTGAGATTCTTTATGCAATCTTCCAGGAAAGCCTTCTGAAAAGGGGTCCAGCTCATGTCCCCCTTTGTGACTTCCTCTGGGATTGTTTTCAGAATCTCAGGATCTGGGGACTGCTCTACTTTCTCTCTGTAGAAGTTGTCTATGGTGAGAGCTCTCTTCTGCTTCTTGCTCATGTTTTTGAGCTGTATGAAGTTTAGGTCTGGATCACTTGAGGTCTGAATCACTAGCAGGGAATTCTGCTGTTTCAATTTGCCCTGGGGCAGTTTGCAGAGTTGACTTCCAGAGTCACTCACAATCTAGGGATCCTAGTCTGAGGGAAGGTCTCAGGAGCTCATAGAGAATGCTGTCTGCAGTTCACCATCTTGTCTTCACCTCCTCTCCCATCTTTTCTATTCAAAGATTGGCTTAGCAATTATATCTGCCAGTTCCCTAAGGAGCCAAGGATGCAGTTCACTTGGACTCATCAAGGGCAGCCAGGTGCTCTCTAACCATATTCCTACTTATTGTGGGTATTAGCTTCATATTAGCATATTTGTTCTTTCCTTTTGAATCCAAAAATCACTTTTTCTTGGCAAAGAATACAGAAACAAGATTTTCATTTTTTCTCTTTGTTGAAATTGTTTTACTTATGTCTCCAGAACTTTATTTTAAAGAATCCTTCTTCCCTCCTCTGCTGACTTTCTCCACAAAAATATAGGCCACAGGATCATTCCTAGTTTTCCTTTTAAATGCTTTGAAATCTGCTTTCCCCAGATCTAGAGTGTTTATCAGACTAAGTTTAACAAATTCAGAGGTAGAATGGGTCACTTTCCCCAAAAAAAGCTTGGCATTTTTCTATCTTGGTAACTAGTTCTTCCTTATTTACTAGAGTCATATTCAGAAAGGAATTTAGTCTTATTGATTTTTTTTGATCTCCCTTTCCCTAATCACATTGTCTCAAGCTATCTTACATGAATATATAATTTATTCTCTCTATAATTATCCCACGTATATACACAAATGTATCTACACATACATGTATGCATATGCAAATGCATATGTATATGCATATATATATGTATATATGTATGTATGTATGTATATGGGAAGGGGAAGGGGAAGGGAAAGGGAAAGGGGAAGGGAAAGGGAAAGGGAAAGGGAAAGGGAAAGGGAAAGGGAAAGGGAAAGAAGGGAAGGGAAGGGAAGGGAAGGGAAGGGGAGGTACATGCATATGCCCTCTTTTCCTAACCACTTTTTTGTTGTTATTATTCATCCTTTCAGTGGTGTCCAGTTCTTTGTGACCCCATCTGGGGTTTTCTAGGCAAAAATACTAACTTACTTTGCCATTCCTCCAGTTTATTTTACAAATGAGGAAACTGAGGCAAACATGATCAAGTAACTTGTCTAGGATCACACAGTTAGTAAGTATCTGAGGCCAGATTTGAAATCTGGAAGCTGAATTTTTCTGACTCCAAACCTGGCACTCTACCCACTGTACCACCTAGCTTCCTCCATCTCAAATTACTTTGGATATATTTGTATTTATTCTTTCTCTATTTATTCTTTGTAATATACATATATGTGTATAAGTACACAGGTATGTATATATATATACACAGATACACACACACACACACACATATATATATGCACACACATAGGTCTATGTATATACACATGGTTGCAGTTTTTTCTATTTGATTATAAACTCCTTCACGTTAGTCATTATTTCATTCTTCGTGCCCAGTACAGTACCTGGCATGGAGTAAGTACTTAATAAATACTTGTTGATTAACTCATAGGTTCCCATATTTGTGGCTGAGGGAAGAAATTATCATTAAAAGAGATCAAGAAATTATAAACTACTTTTGGCAGAGAATTTTAGCAAGTGCCTTTATATTTGGAGATACTTAATACTACTATATTAGGCCTCTTTTACAGACATGTGATATTAACAAGCTAAAAAGCATCTAAGAGAGTGACTAGGCTACTGAAGGATCTAAGGATCCATTGAAGGACCCAGGGATGTTAGTCTAGAGAAAGAAGAAACTGAAGGGTAAAGGAGGAAAGGAAAGTGATAACCATCTTGGTTACTGAAGGCCTATTATATGAAAAGCCAGTTTATTATTGTTTATTTCAGTTGAGTATAACTCTTGGTGACCCCGTTTGGATTGGGTTTTTTTTTTTGGTTTGGGGGGTTTTTTTGGGCAAAAAATACTAGAGCAGTTCACCATTTCCTTCTCCAGCTAATTTTACAGATTTCTTTTCTTTTTTACTGAGGCAAACAGGGTTAAGTGACTTGCTCAAAGTTACACATCTAAGAAATGTCTGAGGCTAGATTTCAACTTAGGAAGACCAGTTAGACTTCTCTTTGTCTACAAAAGACAGAATTAGGAACAATAAATGGTGTTCTAGAGAGGCTAGCTAGAGTTATCTGAAAGTGGAGGAAGAAAAGTCAACTGAACACAAATTAAAGATATGTTACCTGTATAATTTTATTTCTCTTGGGGCATTGTTCATAGTAATAGATTAATAAACATTTATTTGAACTAACCTCCAGATATATTCAGCTATAACCTTCTGTGATTCTGTAAGGTACAAATCAAATGCAGAAGTCAAAGAGAGGAATCTTTGAGGGCCAGATAGGATAGCATCTTCCTCAATGAGAAGGCAATCAAATACCCATAGAGTTCAAAGGAAGTGTGCCATGATTCCATGGCTAGAGGTGAGCACCTGGAGTTTACCAGAAAGAAATGTAGGAGGGAAGTCATAGAAGTCCATTGACTGAGATCCCCAGAAACTAAATTTAATGTATTTCAGGGAATTGGCCTGAAGGGCTTTGTTGATATAGGATTTATACAAAGCAAGATGAAGTGACTAAAAGGCATGAGTAAACACCAGTGCCAAATCCTCCTTGAAATCTCCTCTAATCATGAAGTCAGTAACAATTTCACCTTCTCAGGATTTAACATTTTTCATCTTTCTTGTGGGCCTATATTTGAATTTGTATTAAATTTATTTCTATATAAGATACTTATTCCTTTTAAAAGATTGTGAGCTCCACATTTATAAGAATTCAAGCCATTCTCCAATTGATAAATGGTCAAAGGATATGAACAGACAATTTTCAGATGATGAAATTAAAACTATTTATAATCATATGAAAAGGTGCTCCAAATCACTATTGATCAGAGAAATGCAAATTAAGACAACTCTGAGGTACTACTACACACCTGTCAGATTGGCTAAAATGACAGGAAAAGATAACGATGAATGTTGGAGGGGATGTGGGAAGACTGGGACACTGATGCATTGTTGGTGGAGCTGTGAATGGATCCAACCATTCTGGAGAGCAATTTGGAGCTATGCTCAAAAAGTTATCAAACTGTGCATACCCTTTGACCCAACAGTGTTTCTATTGGGCTTATATTCCAAAGAAATCATAAAAGAAGGAAAGGGCCCCACATGTGCAAGAATGTTTGTGGCAGCCCTTTTTGTAGTGGCTAGAAACTGGAAACTGAAGGGATGCCCATCAATTGGAGAGTGGCTGAATAAATTATGGTATATGAATGTTATGGAATATTATTGCTCTGTAAGAAACGACCAGCAGGACGATTTCAGAGAGGCCTGGAGAGACTTGCATGAACTGATGCTGAGTGAGATGGGCAGAACCAGGAGATCGTTGTACACGGCAACAACAGTACTATATGAGGATCAGTTCTAAGGGACATGACTCTCTTCAACAATGAAATGCTTTAAACCAATTCCAATTGTTCAGTGAAGAAGGCCATATACACCCAGAGAGAGGGATGTGAAATGTGGACCACAACATAACATTTTCATGTTCTCTATTGAGGTTTGCTTGCATTGTATTTCCTTTATCGGATTATTCTTTCTTATAGATACGATTTCTCCTGAACAAAAAAATGATGTGTGGCAATAACTATACATATATTCGATTTAAGTATTCTAACATAGTTATCATGTAGTGGATATCCTGCTATCTAGGGGAGGGGTTGGGAGTAGGGGGGAAAAATTTGTAACAGAAAGCTTTGTAAGAGTTAATGTTTAGGAATTACCCATACATATGTTTTGCAAATAAAAAGTATTTAAAAAAAAAAAAAGATTGTGAGCTCCCTGAAAGTAGTAGAGTCAATCTGCTATTCATCAGTGATAAAGTAGGATGAGTAATGTATTTGGACATGGGTTATTGTTATTATTTAATACTTTTGCAAACTTGGACAAATTAATTAACCCTTGTGCCTCAGTTGTCTTTTCTGCAAAATAAGATGTATAGACTAGATGATATTTATTATCCCTTCCAACTCTAAATCGTATAATACTATAATCTCCAATTTGCTATTTATATACATATACATCTATCATCTATCTGTTTATCCATATATATTTTTATATCTTGTCTGTACACTGATGTTTGAAAGTTGTCTCCCCCATTGGACTATGATTTCCTTGAGAAGAGGAACTGTCTTGAATTTCTTGGTATTCCCAATCCTTAGCATAGTGCCTGGTATGTAATAGACATTTAATAAATTCTAGTTGACTGACTCATTAACTGAATGCCCTCTGAATAACCATTCAGAGTCACTTGAACATAATATGCTTTAGTTGAACAAATCAGAAGATCTAGATTTGAGTTCCAGCTCAATCATTCATATACTACATGAAATTAGATAAATAATCTCATCTCTCTACATCTCAGTTTATTCATTTGTAAAATAGGAATAATAACATTTGTACTGGTTACCTCGCAGTCAGTGAAAAAATTGAATAAGATTATGTGAAGCACTTTGTAATCAGTCAAGTGCTATAAAAATGAATCATTACCATCACCATCATTGTTTAGAGAATGCATGACCAATCCAATCAAATTCATTTGGGTCTAGATTTTGCTATTTTTGAATAAGAAATGGATTTTTTTTGGTGTGATTTCATGTATTTCCAAGCTTTTTGCATTTTGTTAACAAGGACCAGGTGATGTAGAGAGGAATAGAGGAATTCATGTGTGAAGAAGACATTCTGCTAAGATCAACTCCACAGTTCCACGCTCATTTTCTTGCCTGTTTGTATGACTTTGAGTGAGGAAGCAATAACTTCTATAAATCTCTTTTTGGGGATAGCACTAGTGACCCAGTCTTCTGATTTGGATAAATAAAAAGCCCTGAACACATAGCCCTTCTGTGGTTTGTGTCCCTGCTGCATCCATTTTTTTTCTGGCTTATGAAGAAATATTGGACACAGAATAGAATAAACTGCAACTTGGCACATTTTGAAAGGTCAGAAGAGCACTGGACTCCAGAAAATGAAGTTCAGACTAGAGTTTGTGGATAGTAAAGTCCAATAATGAATAAAACTCTAGACATCCTGCTGATATAGCCTAAAAAATGGGTTGATATCCTGTATCTAACAACAGATTGATATTGGTCTCAGCAAGCAAGGGAGGTAGGGAATTGTCTATCAGCAATGCTATATTTGGAGTGAACTTGGTGGTATAAATGCTTTGTAATTTGAGTTTAAGGACACTCTCACTAAAGACAGAAATGAAAAAGGGAGAGTGTTTGAGGGATGGTTTTATATTATTTTTGCTATAGCTTAGTAAACATCCATTTTTAAAAAAGCTAATTGATGTTTATTGGCTAAATGAGGTTGGAGTGATAATCACTAGGTCAAGCAATGACATAAGGGAGAAATTAACTATAATTGATTAATATTAGATAAAACACATAAGAATGGAAGTTTAAGCCAAAAGCATTAGAAAAAATATTTCTTTCTGTAGAATCATCAGAGAGAGATACAGCTAGTCCTTTGGGAGACTTAACTTTTAATGTAAATGTGAGTTGGAATAAGAAATCCTAAGGTTTATAATGGCTATTTTATCTAGTTTTAAAAATTTATTTTACATATACATATGTGTGTATTTGTGAGTGGGTATGTATGTATGTATGTGCATGTGTATATTTCCTCCATCTATATTATAAGCTCTTTGAGAGCTAGGTGTGTTCATTTGTGTCTTTGTATTATCAGAATCTAGCACAGAATTTGACATATTGTAGGTCTTTAATAAATATTTGCTGATAAATTGGTCAATTGATTTTGGGACCCGACAACCTTTATATTCTGAAGATCATGGTAAAATGTTTAGGAAAGAGATATATGTTCAATGAACATATATGTATGAACAGTGTGATAAATAATCAATGAAGGAAGCAAGGTATAAAAGGATGTAGTTCTGGAAGAAGAGATACTTAGCTCAAATCCCTACTCTGCTAGTTCTTATAAATGTGAAGGGAAAAAAAAAAGGTTATTTATCCTCTTTGAGCCTCAGTTTCCTCATTTACAAAATGGGGATAAGAATGTTTTCCCTATCACCCTCTCTGTTAATATTGTTCACAGAATGTTTAAAAATCTTAAAATTCTGTAGAAATTTGATTTTTCTCTGTTATTCCCACTAACAAAAATAAATGAAGAGAACTCATGCCATACAAATCATCAAAGAAGCTTTACAAATTCTTTGCCTAGGTCTTCAAGCAAAGACTCTTCCTATAGATTGGTTAATTAAGCCTCTCCACCCTCAAAGGTAAAGAAATAATAGGACTAGACTCACCCTGAAATATACAGTCACAACAGGACCCTGATGCTGGAGAAGATGCTCAAGTTCTGAATGCTCTAATCCCTTGGAGAGAGTCAGTCAGAAAAGATGGAAATTAAGTATCCCGTGCTATACTATCAGTAATATATGTTTGTGGGGGTCAGCACAGATAAGGATGGATATTTCTCTGTCTGGAATTGTTTTGCAGTTGCCATTCAAAGCCAGAAGGATAGATTGACTGAATTTTTGTGAATTGTGGCTAGAATTCTATCAGTACTCATTAAAAGTTCTTTCTAACCTGCTTTTGCTCTTCTAGCCTCAATCCTTAAGAATATTGTTCCTCCTCTGACTCTTCCTTGCTCCTATGCTTCATCTGAATTTCTGGTTCACAAATGTAAGGCCAGAGACAGACTGAACTTAAGTTCATAGGATTTAGGTCTGGAAAAGAACATGATGGTCTTATAATCCAGTGCCTTCATGTCACAGAAGTGGAAGCTCATTCAGAGAAGTGAGTAATTTGCTTGGAATTATTTGAGGTAGTATCAGAATCATGCCATGTATTTAGGTTTTCCAACTCCAAATGTAGCACTCTATGTGTTATACCACACTACCCCTCTCAGAAGTAAAAACTTCCTCTATGGCCTTTATTAACTCCTAAAGCTACAATTTCTCAGTAAGTCAATAAACATGCATTTAAACACTGTCTTGAAGAAAGCCAGGAAACTAAGCGTCACAGGTGAGGGGACCAGAAATCCCAGAAATGGGGCACAGAAGTAAAAAAGCACAGAGATGGGAGAGAGTGTCTCACTTTTGAGGAACTGCACACATAGAACAGCGTACCAAAGCTAAAGGGTGTGAGAAAGAAAGTTAGATATAAGAACACTGGAAAGATAGGAAATGATCAGGTTGTGACAAACTTTTTTTTGCACTAAATCATTTTAATTTATTTTCAAATTACACATAAAAATGTTTTCAGCATTCATTTTTGTAAGATTTTTGAGTTTCAGTCTTTTCTTCCTCTCTTTCTTCCTTTCTCCCCCCTTCCCAGGATAGCAGTCTGATATAGGTTATACATGTACAATCATTTTAAACATATTTACACATTAGTGATATTGCTAAGGAAAAAATAGAACAAAAAGGAAAAAAAACATGAGAGAAAAAAAACCCAAAAAGTGAAAATAATATGCTTCAAATGCATTTAGACTACATGGTTCTTTCTCCAGAAGTATGATGGCATTTTCCATAATGCATCTTTTGGGATTGTCTTGAACTATTGTACTGCTGAGAAGAGCTAAGTATCATACTTGACCATCACATAATCTTGCTTTTACTGTGTACAATGTTCTGATTCTGCCCACTTCACTCAGCAACAATTTATGATGAAGTTTAAGTAGGGCTTTCTATTTAATGCTGAAGAAAATTTAGAGTATTGGAATTTATTGAGGAGAAAGATGACCTGTTTTATAAAAAATCACTTTAGTACCTCACTGAAGGATGGATTGAGATGGAGAGAGACTTAAGACAGGAAGAATAAGCAGAAAGTTACAGTAATAGTCCAGGTAGGAGGTGACAAGGACCCAAACTAGGACAGTAATGGTGTGGATAGAGAAGGGGACATAACAGAAGAAATATAATGAATAGAAACAACAAAGTGACAAATTAATGAATTGTTGGCTCTTGGAAAAAAAACTCCTAGTCACTACTCTTTGCAACTAATAATGACAATAGTACCCTATTAGAAAGTATTTCCCCACCTCCAATTGCTCACTGAAGAAAGCCATATACACCCAGAGAGAGGGATGTGAAATGTGGACCACAACATTATATTCTTATACTCCTTGATTGATGTTTGCTTACATTGTGTTTCCTTTATCTGATGTATCGTTTGTGTAGATAAGATTTTTCTTGCACAACAATGATATTTGGAAATATGTATACATATATTCAATTTGCCAATATTTTAACATAATTAACATGTAGTGGATATCCTGCCATCTAGGGGAGGGGTGGGGAGTTGGGGGGAAAAATTTGTAACGGAAAGCTATGTAAGGGTTATTGTTGAAGAATTACCCACACATATGTTATGCAAAAAAAAAAAAGAAAGTATTTCCAAGAGCTCAACTTTTTCAGGAGAGCTACTTATCCTTCAAATTTTCCATGCTCCTTTCATTTGTCTTGATATACTTTGTCAAGAGAAGAAGTAGGGCCCAAATCTCACCTTCTGGTAGAGAACCCATTCTCTATTGGACCTGTAGTTAACTACGGGGCTACTTACAGATGAATTTCAGTGCTGGAGTCATTAGTGAAATCTAATATTAACCAAACAGTGGCAAAGTCAGGGAAATTTAATATTAACCGAACAGTGGTAGTGAGGACAAATAAGGGCATCTCTAGTTGAACAAGGTGATATGGTTGTGAGCCTTTTGGCATTCTATCTGTTGGAATCACATGATTTCAGATCTGAACAAGACCCTAGAACCCACCTATTTAAAACATATATGAACAAGAATCCCTGTAATAGGATCAGCCAATCAATAAATGTGGATTTAGTACTTACATAATAGATCCTGGAGATATGGTGACAAAAGTGAGGCAGATCCTTCCCTGAAGGAGCTTATGTGTCATCAAGTATGATGAGATAACATGTAAACATAAGTATATGCTATATAATATATATTATGTAATCATAATACATATTATATATATATTATATTCTACAATCATATAATATAATACAAATGTGTACATGTATATGTATTATATATATAATATAAATGCAAAATACATACAAGATAAATTCAATGTAATTTGGGGGATGTATATATATTTATATAAATGTATATTTATATGAATGCAAAATATATATTCAAAATAAATTCCAGATAATTTGGAAGATAGCAGAAGGGAGGCTGTAGCCACATAGAAGAGAATGGGTGAGTAGGAAAGATTATATTTTTGCTGAGTTTTGAAGGAAATTAGTAATTCCAAGAAGCACAGGTAAAATAGATTTCTTTCTTTCTTTTCCTTCCTTCTTCCTTTCTTCCTCACTCCCTCTTTCCCTTCCTTCCTTCCTCCCTTCCTCCCTTTCTTCCTTCCTTCCTTCCTTCCTCCCTCCCTCCTCCCCTTTTTTCTTCCTTCCTTCCTTCCTTTATTCCTCCCTCCTTCCTTCCTTTTCTTTCTCCCTCCTTCCTTCCTTCCTTCCTTTTCTTCCTTCTTTGTTTCTTTCCTTCCTTCCTTCCTTCCTTCCTTCCTTCATTCCTTCCTTCCTTCCTTCCTTCCTTCTTTTCTTTCTTCTTTCCTTCCTTCTTCCCTTCTTTCCTTTCTTTCTTTTAGGAATGTTTTCTTTGCATTAAGTTTAAATTTGAAGGCAGGGAATAGTTTCTACCCTCTAGTTCTGCTCCCCAGGGGGTTAAACAGAATGAATTCCATTTCTCTCCTTGGTTAAGTAACCTATGGCTCCTATTCAGGGAGAAAGGTTAATCAAGGACTATTTCATTTATCTCTATGTATATTGACCTTGTAAATGCCACTTGTTGCATTTACTTGAGGCTGTGGAAAAAAGCAGCAGGGAAATCAGGATTGCAAAGGCACTAGGGAAAATAGAACCACCACAAGCCAAATGCCCTTAGATTCAGCTGTATGCTGAAGGTTTGAAGCTTCTGCCAGAGGCTTTCTCCTCTCTTTGAAAGCCTGCCCATTCCAAAATCCTTGGCCTTTGACAGCTGGTAAAAGAAACAGTTTGAAATAATTTTCCCATTAATAACAAGGCCAGGACAAGATAAGGGTATATTCAGAAGAGTAGCAACCCTTAAGAGAAAACTCCAGTCCAAATGCTTTTAGCTGCTAAAAACTAGGACTGTTTGCTTACTCACTAGCTCTTCTTTCTGCTGCTGGTGTTGTCAGTGCTTATTAGAAAATGACAAGATTAGAATATGTTCTGGAAGACAAAGGAAATTTATTGAGTACCCCAGACCTGCAGCAACTGAAAGCTGGAGCAAGCCAGGTATGGGGAGAGTGATAAATCCTCCAATGGGTGACCACCAATAGCACCTGTTAGGGAATACCATCATTCTCCTGGCTTCCTGCCATCCATCCAATTCATTATATACTATATAGATTATATGTCCTTTATAGCTTGCTTTTCTTTTCTTTTCTTTTCTTTTTTAAATAATATAGTAGAACTCCCCTTTAACTTATAAAACACTATGGCTTAATAAACAATATTACAAAAATATAGTATTCAAATTAAGGAAGTGGATACGACCATTGTCCTTTGTCATGAGCAAATTACATCTGGAGTATAGGATCCACATCTGGGCACTGTATTTTAAGAAACACTTAGTGGAGAACATTTACAAAAAAATGGAAATGAGACAGGAAATCATGTCAAGTGGATAAGAAGTAGACATAGTGCCTGGAGACATTTAGTGTGGAATCTTTAAAGCACATTGGATAAAGAGAATAGCATTGATTACTTCAAATACCTGAAGATTGATCATGAGTAAGAGGAATTCGATTTGTATTCCTTGACCTTGGAGCACAGGACTAAAATCTTTGGAATAATCATGGGAATATGCAAAAAGTGAGGATGTCAGATTCTATTATGGACTGGAAAAACTTCCTCTATCAAACTGTTCAAAAATTCAGCTGTTTCATTTCTTTCTTAGACTAATCAAGATCATAATTATAATCATCACATGTAGTCAGGAGTCAGGAAGACCTGCCTGTAGCATATACTGGTTGTGTGACCCTGGAAAAGTCCCTTAAAGAAACTTGAGATTAATCTCTGTCCTCTTGGTTTCTATCTTGTTGGGAACAATTTCCACATACCATTTTTTAGCCATTTCTAGAGCCATGCTGTCTACACTCTGGCCATCATCCTCATCTTCTCTTCTCCACTTCTAACTCTCCTTAACCATGGACTCCATTCCTAAAATGCTGGTTCTGATAGGTGAGCTTTCACCTTACTTTGCATGGCACTGGGTCTCTACCACTTCTCCACTACCTATACACCATCTTTTCTCCCCCACTCCACTTTCTATCTTCACTTGCCTGTCTTCCTCCATTCCAATAAAAGCTCCTTGTGGGCAGGGACTATAATGCTTGTATTTGTATCCCAAGGTCTAGCGTTTCTGGCATATATTGTGTTAAATAAATGTTCCAACTATCTATATCTATAGACAATTCTCTAAGACTAAAAGTTGAAGAAAAAGTGTCAAATGGATTGTTAGAGGAAATTCCCTTCTATTCCCTTTATTAATAAAATAACTGGTCCATTCCTTATGTCAATTCATGACAATTGTAATGATAACCTCTTTTAGAATATACTAAGTTTAAAGCAAAAAATTTTCAACTTAAATCTCATTTGCATCTCACAATAGTCTAGAAACTGAAAATTTATTATTCTTATTTAACAAATGAAGAAACTGAGGCTTAAAAAGGTGAAATGACTTTCCTAATAACAAAGAACTAGTATTAAAGGCAAGATTTGAACTCAAATCTCACAGACTCCAGGTCTACTGTGCAATACATTATTCAATTCTGCCTTTTGTTCTGTGATTGTGCCTACCTTCCTCATGAAAAAACGAAGAGACATGTGTCCCCAGAGATATATCAAGTCTGTTCATCCATTAACCAGTTAATTAGCATTTATTAAGCATTTTAAAAAATGTGTCCAGCACTGTGTGATGTTCTGGGAATACAAATATAAAAAAATTCAACAATTACTCTCAAGGAATTCAGTTTTTCTCAAGGGAATTAGAAATTGCTTATATAAATATAAGAGATAAGAACTAGACACATAATTTCATGGGTAAAGTGAATTCTCAGATGAGTAAATTCTCTACCAATTCAGGTCAGCATTTTCTTTCAGTGTAGCATCTTAGAGAATTGCCTAGTACATTAAGAGTTGAAGGGATTTATCATGGGTCACACCCCTAGAATGTTGGAAATGAGTCTTGATTCTTCCTTTCTTTATGTAGTTATATATATTGTAAAAGAAATTGTTATTTCTCTCTCATATTAAAACTGGGGAGATCCAAACATTTTTCCCTTTCCTACTTCCTTGAATAATCTCTCAGGGACAGGGTTGATGGAAGATAGGATCAACATTCTCCTCATTCTGTGTACTGCTTCTCTATCCAAGATCAGACTTCCAATCTAAGTGGGGGATAAATTTTTTGAATAGATTGCCCAAGGCTGGGGGTAACTTAGAAATAAATGACATAATTAAAGTTCACTGGACTAAGTTCAGCCCCTTATTGTAATATCCATTCTCTCATTAATTCTTAACCAATCAGGGTTGATTGCCATTCTTGGGAAACTCTTTTCCAAGGACACATATATGTGTGCCTGCAGTCATAATTTTCTTTAGTCTAAGAAAGAGATCATCCTCTTATTAATAAATTTGCTGGTATTATTAATAAAATAGTTAAATTACCCAGAAATTACATTTCTTGAACTTTTTAAATACCACAACAGAATACACCTATAGATATATGCATATATGGTAGATATTGAGAGGCAGATAGTTAGATACAACTAATTATATATAAAATATTTAATATATAAGTACATAAAATAAATACATAACATATATACACAATCCACATACATAAAATATATAGAAGGTATGTAGGGAGAGAAGGAAACTTTAATTGGAGGGAACAAGACAGGTTTTGTGTCAAAAGTGGAGCCTCAACTATGTCTTAAAAGGAATAAGGGATTCTGTGAGGTCAAGGTAAAGATGCACTACATTGCAGATATGAAGGATAATCCATAAAAGGCACAAAAACAGGAGATGACATTTCGTTTTGAGGAGCAAGATAACTTAAATCTTTCAACTCCCCAAGCAGTAGAACACCAAAGATCCTTCATACTGGGGGATGTACCTGTTTGGTCCATTTAAGCATCAGAAATTGGCTCTCAAATCAACAATCTCCATGGTCATACCTTGCCTTTTCTCCTAAATTCTTTAGTACTTTGTCTTCAAAATCTCCCTCACACAGCAAAAGAAAGGAGGTAGCAGAGATTGTGAGAAAGTGATTTTTCCCTCAAGGAAAATGCCAAGGATCTCACATGTCTATTACTTTCAGCTTTTATATTGAATGAGTCAGTTATTATACATCTACTGTGTGCCGGGTACTGTATTATATTCTGGGCATACAAATAAGGGTATAAGGTGTGATGGAGCATAAAGAAGTTGTGCAGCTAGGTGGGAAATAATGAGATATCTACACAGGGTACCCTTCTTATGTGGTGAGTAGCTTTCTAATGTGTACTCTCCATTATCTCCAATCAGAAGGAGAAAAGGATCCCAGGGGAGGAAGTATTGAGGAAGTGTGAGTTTCAGAGTTGATGTGATCTTGAAGGAAGGTGAATTTCTGAAAACAATGATGAAGTACAGGAGTGCAACAGGGTAGGAAATGAAGTGTCTACATATTGCTGTATATGAGATAATATAACATGTTTATGTATTATGAGGTTACCTTTAGGAAAGAGAACTCACCTATGATGAATGGCCTAGAATCACTTTGGGGAATTTCTCACAACTCTGTCACCATGTCCCAATGCAGAAAAACAAAATTGGGAATCTCACTACATAATACTAGTAACTTGTTACCATTTCTCCTTATAAATAAATATCTGGTTCACAAAGCTTGAAAGCAGGAAGGAAATCTATGTGTTTATATTTTGAATGAAACAAAAAGTCACCTATATTTGTTTTATCATTTTCTTTTATTATTATCAGTTTATTAATTATATATGTATTATTAATGCATTTATTATTATTTGGTTTTTATTATAACTCATAGAAAATGTTGATATCTCTCCTTTGATCTCTTCCTCTGCCTCTGACTCTCTTCCTACTTGTCTGTCTGTCTCTCTCTCTTCCCTCAGACTCACAGTCAGGCACTAAATAGCGTCCTCAGCAGGTGCTGTTTTTACAGATCTAAGGATGCAGTATCTCTTGCATCTCCATAATTTCCAGCAGTGGGGATCTGTTATTCTGTTTGTGACTCATTGCAGTCACCAGAAAGTGATATCAATCACTCTTCCTGACTTTCTCGAGATATTCTCTAGCTCCTAAGCTTTGCTATTCTTGTAGTTCATATCATTAACTATCAGGTGGTTCTACTAGCTTTTTTTTTTTTAGAAGAAAAACCATTATGAAGGAGTCTGCTTTTTGGGACAGAGGGAAATTTCAGGGGTGTTGTTTCAGTTCAAATACCAAATTAGATGTTCTTGCATCCTAAAGTCGTTATTACAATTCCTATTGGCCTTTGGGTTTCACACAGAAGTCTACCCAACAGTCAGGAACACAAAATGACCGCTTTCAATTTCAAGGAATCTCTGTTATTGGCATTAAAGGGAATCAAGGTGAATCCAGATGGCCTGTGTGATCCACATATCTCTTTATTTGGGGAGAAAGTGAACATTGACATTGAATTTTGGACGAATCCAAAATTTTGTCCTTTGGGGAAGACATGGACAAGAGTTACACAGCATTGTCACAGGTTGGGCTTTGATCTACATCTGGGAAGGAACTCTCAGATCAATAAGATCAACCCAACTTTGTGAATTTTTGTTACAATTAGAGCCATTCAAAAGAGCAAATCTGGAAGTGAGGGAGATCCCCAGCCTTGGAGATCTTCAAGTAAGATATGACCTTAAATGTAATGAATAGAAACATATGAGGAAGTTTATGTGAACTGATGCAAAATGAAGCCAGCAGAACTAGGAAAGCAATATATATAATGACTAAAGTAGTGTAAATGGAAAGAACAGCCACCAAATTCCAAAGAAAAGATATGGGAAGGTATTACCTTCCCTCTAATCTTTGCAAAACTTTTTCTCCTTTTTATATTATTATATTGAATGACTCTCAGAAAGAGGGAGGAAAAAACATTAATAATACCAAAAGTCACTAATAAAATTTATTTTAAAAAGTAAAGAAAATTTAAAAAAAAGTAAAGAAAATTTTGTGATTACTTGTTAGGGATGTTATGGAGAAGATTCTTGGCCAGGTTGGAGTAGATGATCTCAGAGATTCTTCCATATCCTGAAGAGTTTTAGTAATGTCATTACTACAGGTGATTTAATTAGTCTTTTGATACTGAGCTTTCTTTGTTGGGCTAGGATTTGGGGCAATCTACTCCCACACTCTTCCCTTTACTTTGAACAAATGTTAATGAAGGTGGGGGAGATTACAAGAAAGCAAATTTAAAATGTTTGGTGGGAATACTGATTCTAAACCTTAAAAAATAATAATTTTTCCATCTCTGGGCCTCAGATTGCTTAGCACTTTTGTTATTTTTGTTCAATCATTGCAGTCCTGTTGTTTGCTAAAGGCCTACAATCCCAAGGTAGGGAAGGATGTTGGGGGTGGCAAAGGGGAAGTTGTCCAGGCCTTTACCCACAGGGAGAACTAGCAGTACATGAGTCTTGGACACATTTCTCTGTCACTAGCCAGTTAATATGACAGGCTTTGCAGAACTAATACAGTGCTATGGTTAAGATTTATGGTCATTACAGACCCATTTCCCTATCCCCTGGGCCAAATCAGGACCTCATGAAAGGATAACATGTCCATAAATAAAATGTGCATTAATATTACTATTTTACAACACTGTGGCACTTGACCAAATGCCTACTAATGACGTATCATCAGCACCTTCTCATACACCACTAATAGCAATTCCCTGAAAACAAATACGTTACTTCTGAGCCCTAAGAAGCCATTTGCTCTACTATGCTGGAGTCCTTTTGAGTGAGTGGCTGATAAATTAATGGTCCTGTTAAAAACTATTCATTGCGAATTTCCACTCACATCTATTTTACCTTGGTTGGAGTGATCCAAGTTAAACAGTTTATAAGATGCATGGGAGAATAGTGTCCACGTGTATGGACACTTATTCTCTGTATAAGTATGTACATAAATGTATGAGAGGCCCTATAAATATGGGATAAGAACTTGGGACTCTCGGTTTCTAGTTTGATTCCTTCCGAGAGTCAGAACAGTAGAAAGATCATTGGGTACAGACTTGAAACAGCTGGATTCAAATTCCAGTCCTGCCATTTATTAACTGTCAACCTAGGAAAATTCCTTTGCCTTTTTGAATCTTCCTTTTTATTTTCCTTTTGAAAAGGACAGAGACAGCATAATGTAGTGAGAAAAGCATGGGATTTGGAATCCAAGGATCTGGTCTTTACTAAAAAGTTGCTGAGACTAAAACCAGGTGCCAGAGTAGATAAAGTACTGAGCTTAGAGTCCAGAAAACTCATCTACCTGAGTTCAAATCTGACTTTCAGATACTAGGCAAATTACTTAACCCTGTTTGCCTCAAGTTCTTTACATAGAAAATGAGCTGGAGAAGGAAATCCCCCAATATCTTTGCCAAGAACACCCTAAATGGGGTCACAAAGGGCCAGGTAGAATTGAGTAAAAACAATAAAAATTGAAACTGCTCCAAAATTCAAAGTGAGGATATTGGTGAGTCAAGTGTGTTGTGTCGAGTCCCTAGAAAAAGCCACTGTCATCCTTCTGAGGGATTTTAGAAAGTATACTATTTATGAGTTAGAAGGCATTTTAGATATTATTTTATCCCATGTCCCCACTTTTGTCATGTTGTCATGTAGCCACTGTTTAAACATTTCTAGTGACCCAGATGTCACTGCTTCAGGAGGCAGCCAGTTCCATTGTTGAATGGCTCTGACAATCAGGAAGTTTTCAGACTGACCTGAATGTTTCTTTTTGTAAACCCCATTCCTTGGTCCTACCCTCTGAGAACCCATTGGCAGCTACATGAAGAAGACTATTTTCTCTTCCCCGTGGCAGGCCTTCAGATATTTGGAGACAATCTCATGTTTACTCTGAGCCAAACATCTCCAGTTCCTTCAAAAGTGCCCTATATAACATAGTGTCAGACTCCTTCTTCAAGAGCCATCAAATCGATAGCATGAACTGGTCATCATAAAGGCAGCTTGATGGCATAGTGTAAATGAATGCTGGCCTTGGAGCAGAAAGAACTGAGATTCATGCCTCAGATACACTTACTGGGCAAATCACTTAACTTCCTCTGTCCCAGGTTCTTCATCAATAAAATAGGGATCATCATAGCACCTACCTCCCAGGGCTTCTGTGAGTCTAAAAGTGAGACATAATGTATATATTACACCATATATTCAGTTCAGTTTGAGAACTTTTCAATTGTCAGATTTTTAAGAATGGAATTTAATTGTCTTTATAAATATTAAAACAACTAGGGACAACTAGCTGGAACAGTGGACGGAGCACCAGCCTTGGAGAACATGAGTTCAAATCTGACCTCAGGCATGAGTTGTGTGACTCTGGACAAGTCACTTAATCCTGTTTGCCTCAATTTCTTCATTTGTAAAATAAACTAGAAAAGGAAATGGCAAATCACTCCAGACCTTTGTCAAGAAAACCCCAAAAGGAATCACAAGGAGTTGGACATGACAAAAACAAAAACTTTTAAATACTATATACATGTTAGCTATTATTATTAGTGGACCTATATTCCCTATAGTAACTCTTCAGGGTTTGGAAGACTCTCAGATCATTTACTCCAACATGTTCCTCATGAAGAATCTTCTCCATAACATCCTTAATGAGTGATCATAAAATTTTGTTTTAGTTTTTTTAAATAAATTTTATTAGTGACTTCTGCTGTTACATTGCCAATATTTTCCCTTCCTCTACTTGTAATAATATAAAAAGGAGAGAAAGTTTAGCAAAATTAGAATGAAGGTTGTGCCTTCCAATATTCCCATATTTAGGGATAAAGGAGGAAAGGAAAGCCCGATTCTCACCTCAATAAGTTTTCAAACTATTGGGAAGATAGGAAATAACATTCGGAAGCATTGGCTTTTTTTTTTATCAATGACAGTAATTTTATCAATAGCTTAAATAAAGATAAAAGACATCTATGGCATTCTTAGTAAATTAATAGATGACACAAAACTAGCAGAGTTAGTTAAGATAGAAGAATAGAATCACACTCAGAATTTTTTTTAAAAATTACTTAAGGTGCTAGATCATTGGGCCTAATCTGGTAAGATGAAACATAATAGGAATAAATAGAGTCTTACACTTGGGTTCAAAAACTCAGGTTTACAAAAACTCTAGGTGAAATGAACCTAGACAACAATTTGGCTACAAAAGATCATATGGTTCTAGCAAACTTCAAGCTCAATATGGATCACTGGTACAATTTCGCAGTCTCCAAAAGGCTCTGATAATTCTAAGGATGAAATGAGAGATTTGGTGCCTAGAATGAGGATGATAACTTGCTTTATTCTACTCTGTCCTACTAATCTGGTCCTACTAAATCCAGAGTCTTTTGTTCAGTTCTAGATACATTTTAGGAAATCCACTGATGAGATGAAAAGCATCTAGATAATGATTATCAGGATAGTGTATTACCTCCAGATTAGCTAATAGAATCTGGGATATTTGGAGAAAGTAAGACATAAGAAAGGATCTGATAACAGTCTTCCAGTGTATGAAAGAAAAGGGTAGAAAAGCATAATTAAATTTCTTTTGATCTGCTTGGCCCCAGAGGGCAAACTATCAAAAATGTGAAGAAATTGCAAAGGGACTCTCTGAACAGGAAATAATCTAGGGATATACTTTAAAAGGTATCTGATTTAAAAAGAAAATCACAAGAAATACCAAGAGAGGAAAAAGACAGTCCCTTTTCACAAGTAACTCACAGTCTAGTGGAAAACATAATTTGTAAAAAAAAAAAAAAAAACCTATGTATGAACAACATACGTTCAAGATAAATTGGAAATAATCAACAAAGGGAAAACCCTAAGGTTAAGAAGGACTAGGAAAGATATCTTACATAAGGTGAAATTTTGGATGAAACTTGATAAAACTAGGGAAGCCTCAAAGTGAAGAGTGAGAGCATTCTAAGCATGGGGGAAAGCCAGAGAAAAAGCTCAAGTACATAGAATGAAATGCCATTTGCAAGGAACAGCAGCAAGGAGACTACTCTATAAAAAAGTATTGGGAGAAGGAAGGAGTGTGGTAATCCATTCCCTACCCCTTCTACCAAAAGGAGAGGATGCTGAAGAAGAGATGTCAATCAAGGCTCGAGATTTTGAGATTAGAAGTAATGAGCTGGGAGGGACATCTTGTTCCATGGATTTGAAACCAGGTAGAATCTGAATAAGCTCATCCCCTTTCTGTTCTTTTTTTTTTAAAGTTATTTGGCCATTTTCAATCCTGTGTGACTCTTGACCTCATTTGGGATTTTCTTGGCAAAGATACTAGGTGTGTGATTTCCTTCTCCAGCTCATTTTACAGATAAGGAAATTGAGGCAAACAAGGTTAAGTTATTTGCCCAGGTTCACACCTACTAAGTGTCTGAGGCCCAATTTGAATTCACAGTCTTCTTCATTCCTGATCCAGCAATCTTTCTACTGTGCCATCTGTTCTCTGTTTAAATACCCTCAATGAGAAGGAAGAGACAGGTGAGGCAAGTATATTTCCTTTAAAAGTAAATGAATTCTAAAATTTCAGGTCTGAGAAGCATCTGAAAACAGAGTCACAGGAAGGGATCTCAGGACAGAAACCATGGAATCACATAATTTGAAGGCTAGTTGGAACAATGAATATAGCATACAAAGGGTTTTATAGGTTAGAATTTATAATACAGAATGTCAGAGATAGCAGGAGCCTAGCACAGACAGATCATGTAGAATCTCAGAGGTGAAAGGGACCACAGAATATTGAACCCCAAATGTTAAAACTAGGAGGACTGTTACTGGCTCCCTCATTTTATAGAAGGGACAAAGGAAGTTGAGTGACTTCCTTGATCAAGGCCATTAATCATAACAGAGACTTGACTAGAACTCCTGGTCTTCCAATTCTCTTTCTAGAAGTCTTCCCATATCACTTTGGACTTTTTTGTGTTTTGGGGGCTCCTGGTTATTTGCAGCCTTTTTGTTCTGAGCTCCTTCTCCAGCTGTCAGTCTGCCTGTGCATTATGCCTATGTGCTTTCACTCCCTCACCCTTGGAGCTGCAAATTCAAATGAAACTTGGGCCTTTGGGGTCTTTAATTCCATAGGCAACAATGACAGCTCTTTCCCATTCACTCTGACTGGAGAAATCAAGTGAACAACAAATGTTCGATGCTGACTGATTAGCTGTTCAGGCTTGGGATTGTTCTTCTTTAGTCAGAATATAGAAGCCCAGTGCTGTCTTGAGGCACAGAACCAACACAAGACAGCTTCTGGTGTTGGCTAGTGATCCACTGAACCAAGGGATAAAAATTAACTCTTTTCTTCCCTAAGGTAATAAGACATAATGGATAGAAACCAAGCTCAGAGTCTAGAAGTGTTAGGATTCCACTTCTACTTCTGCCTTTCTGAGCATCAGTTTGATTAACTAAAAATGAGAATAATGCATCTCTTATTGCTTCTTTCAGTGAGTTAAAATGAAGAAAGTATTTTTTCTGGTTATTCTTTGTTACAAATTGCTTCCCACTCCAGTCCATCCTTCACTTAGCTGTAAAGGGATAATCCTAGAAGCTCAGCTCTGAGCTTGTCATTAACCCTTGACCAACAATAAACTCCAGGAGCTCCCTATTACCTCCTGCATCAAATGCACAATTTGCTGTTGGGATTTCAATCTTTCCAGTCTTCTTAAATTTTATTCCCTTCTAAATATCCTACAATTCAGCAATATTGGCCTTTTTGTTGGTTCTTCAATATGACATTCCATCTTTCAGCTCTGTGCCTTTCCAATGTCAGTGTCTCATACCTGGAAAGCTCTCCTTCCTTACCTTGACCTCCCAGCTTCCCTGCTTCCTTTAAAATGAAGTTTAATTCTTAAATTCTGCAAGAGATCTTTTCTTCACTCCATTTTACCACAATGTCTTCCTTCCCATTTCCACTGTATATATCTTGTATTATTTGCATGTTGCCTATCCAACTTTTGTGATTTTTCTTGAGGAACATGTTTTTGCCTTCTTTTTATCCCTGATACTTAACACAGTATTTGGCACCATGTAAATGCTTAATAAAATCTTTAATTGACTCATATACAAACCTTGAGACATTATAACAATGAAAGGCATCTTATTATTACTAGTATCATATTGACTTCAAATTCAGGTTTTGCTGTTTACTAGCTGATGACCTTGGATAGGTCAGAACAGCAGTGGGAATCAGTTTCATTCTCTATATAATTAGGGGATTGTGTTAGATCCTTCCCATTTTTAAATCTGTGATTTTATGGCACCGTAGTGCCATAATGAAGTGTTGTTGTTCAGTCATTCAGTTATGTCTGCCTCTTTGAGACTCTATGAATTATAATACCCCAGGCCCTTTTATCCTCCACTATCTCCTAAAATCTGTCCAAGCTCATGTTCGTTGCTTCCATGACACTATCTAGTTATTTCACTCTCTTCTGTCCCCTTCTCCTTTTACCTTCAATCTTTCCCAACAGTAGGGTCTTTTCATAAGTCCTGTCTTTTCATTATGTGGCCCAAAGGATTTAAGCCTCAGCATCAGGATTTGACCTTCTGATGAATAATCTGAGTTAATTCCTTAAAGTGTTGACTGATTTGATCTCCTTGATGTCCAAGGGACTCTCAAAAATCTTTTCCAGGACCACAATACCAAAGCATCAATTCTGTGGTGCTCAGTTTTCTTATAGTACAGCTTTTACAGACAAATATTACTTCTAGAAAAACCATAGCTTTGATTATATGGACCTTTGTCATCAAGGTGTTGTCTCTGCTGTTTAGTATAATGTCCAGATTTCTCATAGCTTTTCTTCTAAAGAACAAGCATTTTTTAATTTTATGCCTGAAGTTTCCATCTGCAATGATCTTTGAATCCAAGAATATAAATTCTAACAATGTTTTTATTTCTTCTCCCTCCATTTGCCAGGAAACGATGAGATCAGTTTCCAAGATCTTAATTTTTTTTAATGTTAATGGAGTAGGTATTAAGCAAAAACAAAATAGGCAATGGCTTCCTGTATGATCAGAGAAAGTAGCCTTCTCTTACCTCAACTTCTCCAAATCCTCTTCATTTACTAACCATCCCCAAAAGTTTATAGATCTTCATACTAAAGCTAGTATTTCATCCTGCCTAGTTAGTGACCTGGCTATTTTTCTTCTTGAAGAGATATTCTCATATTCATTCCAATCTACCTTCTTTCCAAACTCTAAATTTAAGGCTGAATTACCTAGTATGCTATTCAAAGAAAGACCCAAGGAAACACCAGTCCAACAATTGTCTTGCTGTCCAGAATAATTCTCCAGTAAAGAAAATACCTCCAATAAGAATGATAAAATTGTGGTAAATTGCAGACCACTTTTTCAATTTACATATCAAGAAGCCATTTAAGAATCAACAAAATGTTCTTCTCCTCAATTCTTTTGCAAGAGGGTCAGCAGGGGATGCTGGAGCAGACATGACAGGCAGATATTAAAATTCCCTAGTATCTCATGCTTTGAGCCTCGTGCACATGAGAATATTTGAAAATAATTTCAAGTTCATCACACAAAAAATGCCAGCCATTGAGACAAGCTGGAGAATGGGATGTAAGGAGAATGCAGCCTTTTGAGCAGGGGGGGAACAGCAAGGCAAGTTAAAACTGTGGATCAGTAAAGAAAAACTCTTCCTTGAGGCTGCCTAGAGAGTTAAGTGAGCTCCTCATAAAAGAAGGTTTTTCAGCAGATGCTGGTTGGTCACGTGTTAGAGCCACATTAAAAGAGATTCATTTTTCAAGTAGGGATTGGACTATAAGAACTCTGAGATTCCTTCTAAATCTAAGCTTCTATAATCTTGAGTTTCTGTGATTCTAATTTTCTATAATTTTGAGAGTCTATAATGCTATGAGTCTATGGATCTAAGATTCTACGTTTAATTACAAAAGTGTCAGATTTAGTATATCTTGTTCAATTCCATCATTTTATAGAAAAGGCAGTTGAAGTATGAAGAGGATGTGACATGAGATTTCTTAGTCAGTAAGAGTTATAGCTGAGTTTTCTGGCTAAGTTGTCGGCATTCTTCTTACAATTCCATGTTTTATGGTCAGATTTATGCCATGGGAAATTATTTTGGCATATGTGTTGCAAACAGGTTGTAGACAGGCAAGATTGGAAAGAAGACTTTCCTTTTTCTGGTCATGGAATAAGGGTACTGGATATGTGTGTGTATGTGTATATACATATATGTTTATATGTGTGTGCACACATATATTTATACACATGCATATACACAGAAGCAATGATTTTATAAAATCTGTTAAAATTTTGTGGGGATATTCTTGGGAACTTTGAGTTTCTCCACACTTTTATCTTCATAAGATTATATTTATAATATAACCTAGCATAGTGACTGGCATATAATTTGTTGTTGTTCAGTCATGTCTGACTCTTTATGATCCCATTTGGTGTTTTTTTTGGCAGAAATACTGAAGTACTTTACCATTTCTCTCTTCACATCATTTTACAGATGAGAAAACTGAGGCAAACTGAGTTAAATGACTTGCCCAGCATCACATTGCTAGTAAGTATCTGAGGCAGAATGAGTCTTCCTGACTTCACTGTGTCACCTAGTTGCCCCCAGCAAATAATAGTCCCTTAACAAATGCTTGTTTCTACTTAATAAATGATAGTAACTTAATGAATGCTCATTTCTAGTTCATAAATGCTTCCTTCCTACAATCCCATGCCCACCTAATGATTAAAAAATTTCAATAAAGTTTCTAATGCTGTCCTAATGATCAAAATGGAGAGATATAGACTAGATTACAGAACAAGTAATATTGAAACTGTTGGAATAAACAAGGACTTAGAATAGTCTAGGGCAGTGGTAGCAAACTCAGATAGAAACAGGGCCGTGAAAATCCACATAAGAATTTCTATTGGCTGCATGTTGACTTAGAAAACCATCTTTTAACACTGTTTATGTTTTATCATATTGTAATTTATTTTGTTAGATAATTTCCAATTATGTTTTAATCTGGTTCAGCTGCATATTTGACACTTCTATTCTAGGACAAAGAAGAATTTTGGTAGGTCATTTAGTCTAGTCCTTTACCTAAAAAAGACTCCAAATTAATTAACCCCCTACAGATGGCAATGTCCATACTTTTTAAGCCCTGGTTTTCCCTTTTCCTAGTTGAAATTTGGACTGGGAGACCATCCTCCCTTCCCTTTGGCACAGAAAGAATATGAGGATTTATAGAGATAATGTTACCTGAGTGCTTCTGTGGTACCCAGTGGGAGGTATTAGGTGAACATTATTGGAGAGTTGCTGATTAGTGTAGGATTAGGTTAAGACTAGATTGTTACTTATTTGCTGAAAACCTTCTCATAAGCCACATGCTCCAAGCCTGTTGAGCACAATAAAAACAGCCAATTAGATAGAAAACAAACAGGTAGGGCAGCAAAATCCCCCTGCTTGTCAGGTTCTCCAGAGTAGAAATGCCAGGGATAGCATAACAGTAAGCTTCCACTCTGGAAATTAGCAACCTGGGATTCAGTTAGGTTGAATGAGAAAACTTGGAGTGCGTTAAATGAATGGGGCAAAGGTCCAGTTTAGCTAGAACATATGATACATAGAGGAATAATTGGATATTGTGCCACAAAGAAGGGACAAAAGAATAAGCATTTATATAGTGCCTCCTATGTGTCCAATAAATATTTTTATATCATTTACCAATATTATTTAATTTGATCTTCACAGCAATCCTGTGAGGGAGTTATTATTATTATTATTACCCCTATTTTAGAATTGAGGAAAATCAAAGTCAGGGTCACACAACTAATATCTGGGACAAGATTTAATTTTAATGCTTCCTGAGCTTGCTGAGTTATACCATGGAGGGTCTTGAATTATTTGAGTTAAGAAGTTTGAGCTTTACCTATTGTCAAGAGAAAGGCAATGAATGGTGATTTTGTTTGTGGATATGACTGGAGAAGGACTAACTTTGTATGAGAGAGCAGGATTGAATTGGGTGATATTAAATGATATTGCAGACAGCAAGAACAGTTATAAGGCTAATATTGCAACTCAAATGTTCCTGTTGGAAGATCAAACCATGCCTGTAATATCAAGGAACAAAACATAACTTTCCTATATGGATCCATCATTTCTCAAAAGAATTCAACCTAACTATCCATACAGAGGGAAAAGAAATACATTTAAAATAAGATTATCTATTATATAGACTTTGATAAGTAGTTGGATAAATGTCCTATGATACTAATCCATCACTGTGTATATCTTGGACACAAAGTGTGAATGGATAGTTAGGCCCAGAATTAAATAAAAGACGAATAATTTAAATTACATTTGGAAAACTTCACAGTGCTTTTATTGACCAAGAGTTTCTCCCTGAAACTGAAGATTATATTTTAAATATCAATGTTTTTTCCAGTAGTAATAG
Organism: Myrmecobius fasciatus; assembly: GCA_023553655.1. Lineage (NCBI taxonomy): Eukaryota > Metazoa > Chordata > Mammalia > Dasyuromorphia > Myrmecobiidae > Myrmecobius > Myrmecobius fasciatus. The sequence goes on along the minus strand of JAJPUD010008627.1, from coordinate 32,434 downwards.
TACAACTGTGCTTCATATAACATGTCTCTAACACCATAGCTAAATTTCAGAATTATCAAATTAAGGAGCAAGTATTGCAAGCAGTCAGAAGGAAACAATTCAAATATAGAGGAACCACAATCAGGATTACCCAGGATCTAGCAGCTTCTACTTTAAAGGATCAAATGGCATGAAATCTGATATCCTGAAAAGCAAAGGAACTTGGATTCCAGCCAAGAATCAACTATCCAGCAAAATTAAGCATCATCTTTCAGGAAAAAAAGATGGATATTAAATGAAACAGGTGAATTTCATTTATTTCTGATGAAAAGACCAGAGCTGAATAGAAAATTTAACATTCAAATACAGAGCTCAAGAAAAGCATAAAAAATAAAAAGGAAAGAAAAAATAACTTTCTTTTAAAAGTTAAAAAACATATCCTTATATGGGAAGATTATATGTTTAACTCTTGCTGTATCTGTGTTATGGGTATACTTAGAGGGTGCAGGCATAATTTGATGTTACTGTGATGATATAAAAAAGAAACTAGAGGCGGAAAGGTGATTCTACTGAAAGAAGAGAAAAATGGAGTACAAATGGAGTAAATTACATCTCATGAAAAGGCAAAAAAAATATCTATTGCAATTGAGGGATAGAGGGGAGGGGGATGAGCATTATGAAAATCCTACTCTCATCATATTTTGCTTAAAGAGAGAATATCAGACATATTTAACTTCACAGAGAAGCTTATCTCAGCCTATAGGGAAGGTAGGAGGGAAAAAGGGAAAGGAAGGGAGGAGGCTAATAGAAAGGAGAACAGAAGGAGAAGGAGAAAGGTATAAAAAAGAAGAGGCAGCAAAAGGGAAGAGCTGTTTGAGAGAGGGAATAATTAGTAACAAAATACTGGGGAGGAGGGAAAGGAGGAAAGAAAAGAGAAAAGTATAACTGGGGATAAACAAGATGGCAGGAAATACAGTTAGTAATTTTATCTGTGAATATGAATGGCATGAACTCTCCCATAAAACGGAAGTGGATAGCAAACTCGATTGAAAGGCAGAATTCCACAATTTGCTGTTCACAAGAAACACAGTTAAAGCAGATTGATACATTTAGAGTAATGGTAAAAGGTTGGAGCAGAATCTATTATGTCTCAACCAAAGGTAGAAAAAAAAAGAAAAGCAGGGGTTGCAATCCTGATTTCAGATCAGACAAAAGCAAAAATAGATCTAATTAAAAGAGATAAGTAAGGAAACTACATCCTATTTAAAGGTACCATAGATAAGGAAGTAATATCAATACTAAACATAAATACACCAAGTGGTATAGCAGCCAAATTCCTAGACAAGAAGTTAAGAGAGCTGCAAGAAGAATTAGAAAGTGAAACTATACTAGTAGGGGATCTCAACATTGCTCTCTTAGAACTAGATAACCACAAAATAAATAAGAAAGAAGTTAAGGAGGTAAATAGAATCATAGAAAAGTTAGGGATGATAGATCTTTGGAGAAAATTAAATGAAGATAGAAAGGAATATACTATTTTTCTTCAGTAGTACATGGAACTTACACAAAAATTTACCATATTTTAGGACATAAAGCCCTCAAAATCAAATGCAGAAAGACACAAATAATAAATGCATTTTTAGATCATGATGCAATAAAAATTACATGCAATAAAAAACCAAGGGAAAACAGACTAAATTTTTAAATTGGAAACTAAATAATCGAATCCTAAAGAATGAATGGGTAAAACAGCAAATCATGGACATAATCAGTAATTTCATCCAAGAGAATGACAATAATGAGAAAATATTTCAAAAACTTTGGGATGTAGTCAAAGTGGTAATAAGGGGAAATTTTATATCTCTAGATGCTTACTTGCATAAAATAGAGAAAGAGAAGATCAATGAACTGGGTTTGCAACTAAAAAAAGCTAAAAAAAGTAGAAATTAAAAATCCTCAAAATTTGAAATTCTGAAAATAAAAGGGGAGATTAATAAAATCAAAAGTAAGAAAACTATTGAATTAATAAATAAAACTAAGGGGTGTTTTTATGGGGAAAAAAGATAAACCTTTAGTTAATTTCATTAGAAAAAGGAAAGAAAAAATCAAATTGTTAGTCTCAAAAATGAAAAGGGAGAACTTTCACCAATGAAGAGGAAATTAGAACAATAATTAGGAGTTATTTTGCCCAACTATATGTTAATAAATTTGATAACCTAAATAAAATGGAGGAATACCTACAAAAATATAGATTGCCCAGATTAACAGAAGAGGAATAAATTACTTAAATAGTCCCATTATAGAAAAAGAAATAAAACAAGTTATTAATCAACTCCCTAAGAAAAAATCTCCAGGGCCAGATGTATTTACATGTGAATTCTACCACATGTAAAGAATAATTAATTGCATTATTATAAAAACTATTTGAAAAAATAAAGAAGGAGTTCTACGAAGTTCCTTTTATGACACAGATATGGTGCTAATACCTAAACCAAGTAAGGTAAAAACAGAGAAAGAAAATCATAAACCAATTTCCCTAATGAATATTGATGTGAAAATCTTAAATAAAATATTAGCCAAAAGATTACAAAAAGTCATTCCCAGGATAATACACCATGACCAAGTAGGATTTACACCAGGAATGCAGGGCTGGTTCAATATCATGAAAACTATTAGCATAATTAACTAAATCAATAACTAAACTAAAAAAATCATATGATTGTCTAAATAGATGCACAAAAAGCATTTGATAAAATACAACACCCATTCCTATTAAAAAAAAACACTAGAGAGTATAGGAATAAATGGAGTTTTCCTTAAAATAATCAGTAGCATCTATGTAAAAATCATCAGCAAGCATCATATGTAATAGGGATAAACTAGAACCATTCCCAATGAGATCAGGATTAAGCAAGTTTGCTCACTATCACCATTCCTATTCAATATTGTATTAGAAATGTTAGCTTTGGCAGTAAGAGAAGAAAAAGAGATTAAAGGAATTAGAGTAGGTAATGAGGAAACCAAATTATCACTCTTTGCAGATGACATGATGGTATACTTAGAGAATCCTAGAGACTCAACTAAAAAACTACTAGAAACAATTCACAACTTTAGCAAAGTTGCAGGATTTAAAATAAATCCACATAAATCATCAACATTTTTATATATTGGCAACAAATTCCAACAGCAAGAGATACAAAGAGAAATTTCCTTTTAAATAACTGTCAGTAGCATAAAATATTTGGGAACATATCTGTCAAGGCAAAGTCAGGAATTATATAAACACAACTACAAAACACTTTCCCCACAAATAAAGTCAGATCTAATCAATTGGAAAAAATATCAAGTGCCCATGGGTAGGCTGAGCAAATATAATAAAAATGACAATGCTACCTAAATTAATCTACCTATTCAGTGCCATACCAATCAAACTCCCAAGAAATTATTTTTACAGATCTAGAAAAAATAATAACAAAATTCATCTGGAACAATAAAAGGTTGAGAATTTCAAGGGAATTAATGAAAAAAATGGCCATGAAGGTGGTCTAGCTGTTCCAGACCTAAAACTATATTATAAAGGAGCAGTCATCAAAACCATTTGGTACTAAGAAATAATAATAGTCAATCAGTGGAATAGATTAGGTTCACAGGACAAAATATTCAATGACTATAGTAATCTAATGTTTGACAACCCAAAGACCCCAGCTTTGGGGATAATAACTCATTATTTGGCAAAAATTGCTGGGAAAATTGGAAACTAGTATGGCAGAAACTAAGCCTTGACCTACACCTAACACCATATGCCAAGATAAAGTCAAAATAGGTTCATGATTTAGACATAACAAGTGATATTATGAGCAAATTAGAAGAACAAAAAATAGTTTATCTCTCAGATCTATGGAAAAGGAAGAAATCTGTGACCAAAGAAGAACTGGAATTAATTATCAAACACAAAATAGATAATTCTGATTATATTGTTAAAAAGATTTTTTTAACAAACAAAACCAATGCAGACAAGATTAGAAGGGAAGCAATGAATTGGGAAATTATTTTTTACATTCAAGCATTCTGAAAAAGGCCTCATTTCTAAAATATAAGGAGAATTGACTCAAATTTATAAAAATATAAGCCATTCTCCAATTGATAAATGGTCACAGGATATGAATAGGCAATCTTCAGATGTAGAAATTAAAATCATTTCTAGTCATATGAAAAATGCTCTAAATTGCTATTTATCAGAGAAATCAAAATTAAAAAAATTCTTTGTTACCACTACACACCTCTCATATTGGCTAAGATGACAGGAAAAGAAAATGATGAATGTTGTAGGGGATATTGGAAAATTGGAACATTAATACATTGTTGGTGGAGTTGTGAACTGATCTAACCATTCTGAAGAGCAATATGAAATTATACCCAAAGGGTTAGCAAACTTTGCATACCCTTTGATCTAGCAGTGTATCTGTATCTCAAAGAGATCATAAAAAGGGAAAACGATCCACATGTGCAAAAATGTTTGTAGTGCTTTTTATGGTGACAAGGAACTGGAAATTGAGTGGATGCCCATCAGTTGGAGAATGGCATATGTTATGGTATATGAATGCTATGGAATATTATTGTTCTATAAAAAAGGATCAACAGGATGATTTTATAAAGGCCCAGAGAGACTTACCTGAACTAATGCTAAGAGAAGTGAATAGAACCAAGGGAACACAGTACACAGCAACAAGATTATGCGATGATCAATTCTGATGGACATGTCTCTTTTCAACAAGTTCCAATGGACTTGTGATGGAGAGAATTTTCTGCACCCAGAGAGAGGAATGTGGGGACTGAGTGTGGATCACAACATAGTAGTTTTTGCTTGCTTTTTGTTTTCTTATTTTTTTTTCCTTTTTGATCTGATTTTTCTTATGCAGCATGATGATTGTGGAACTATATATAGAAGAATTGCACATGTTTAACATATATTGGATTACTTTCTGTCTAAGGGAAGTGGGGGGGAAGGGACAGAGAAAAAAAATTCGAACACAAGGTTTTGCAAGGATATATGTTTTTGTTTTTGTTTTTTTAAATTTTATTTTATTTGCATAACATATGTGTGGGTAATTCTTCAACAATAACCCTTACATAGCTTTCCGTTACAAATTTTTCCCCCCAACTCCCCACCCCTCCCCTAGATGGCAGGATATCCACTACATGTTAATTGTGTTAAAATATTGGCAAATCGAATATATGTATACATATTTCCAAACTTATCATTGTTGTGCAAGAAAAATCTTATCTACACAAACGATATATCAGATAAAGGAAACACAATGTAAGCAAACATCAGTCAAGGAGTATGAGAATGTTATGTTGTGGTCCACATTTCGCATCCCTCTCTCTGGGTGTATATGGCTTTCTTCAGTGAACAATTGGAGGTGGTTTGAAACATTTCATTGTTGAAGAGAGCCATGTCCATCAGAATTAATTGTGATATAGTACTGTTGTTGCCGTGTATAATGATCTCCTGGTTCTGCTCATTTCACTCAGCATCAGTTCATGTAAGTCTCTCCAGGCCTCTCTGAAATCATCTTGCTGGTCATTTCTTACAGAACAATAATATTCCATAATATTCATATACCATAATTTATTCAGCCATTCTCCAATTGAAGGGCATCTATTCAATTTCCAGTTTCTAGCCACTACAAAAAGGGCTGCCACAAACATTCTTGCACATGTGGGGCCTTTTCCTTCCTTTATGATTTCTTTGGGATATAAGCCCAATAGAAATGCTGCTGGGTCAAAGGGTATGCACAGTTTGATAACTTTTTGAGCATAGCTCCAAATTGTTCTCCAGAATGGCTGTATCCATTCACAACTCCACCAACAATGCATCCGTGTCCCAGCCCTCCCACAACCCCTCCAACATTCATCATTAACTTTTCCTGTCATTTTAGCCAATCTGACAGGTGTGAAGTGGTA
>JAJPUD010008627.1:0-21488 GCA_023553655.1 Myrmecobius fasciatus | reverse complement strand
TTCTATCCTATTCCACTGATCGACTACTCTATTTCTTAGCCAGTACCGCAAGGATATATGTTAAAAACTGTCTATGCATATATTCTGAAAAGAAAAAGCTAAGAAAAAATCAGATTAAAAAAAGGAAAAGTACCCATATTGATGATTTCACAAATTCAGCTCTCAATTTCTGAGACTGAGATTATTGTTTGATGCTGTTAAGAGCTTTATGGATACTGACTTTATCTTACAATATATTAGCTATCTCTCCTGTCTTCCCATCTATTGTAAATTAAATCAGTACTCATTCTTTGCCTTCATCCAAATGATTTGTAAAAATATTGAGTAGAAAAGGCCAAGGACAAATCCCTGGAGCACTTCACAGTAGAATCCCTCTATGTTGCCAGAGAACCATTTTTGACTGTCTTTTATATACTTTTATCTTGCGAGCTAGAGTTATAGGCATTTGTTAGCCATGTAAGTTGAAGTAAGCCATTGAATGTAAGTATCAGAAGAAACCTAACTTGTCATCTAATTTAACATAAAGTGAATACAAATCTCCTCTCAAACAGCACAATAAATAATCATTGTACCTTTGGTTCAAGATTTCCATTGATTGAAATCATGACTTCTCTTTATAATAATTCATAAGTTTCCTTTTCACTTTGCAGTCTCGAATTTTGTCAGGAATCCAAATTAAGCTCTGTGGACTGTAATTTAGAGAATGATTGTGAAGTGTTAGTGATCACCCTCCTAAATGGGAGGAAAATGGCAGGGTTGAAGAAAATCTTTTGCCCAAACCAAATTATTCCATAATCATGTTCACTGTTCCAATTGCTTGGAAGATTTTTTTCTCCTCTAGTGAGCTGAAATATGCAACTTTTACCTATTGCTCCTAGTTCTATGCTCAGTGGTCAATCAAAACAAGTTTAATCCTTCTTCCACATAAATGTTCTTCCCATTAAATTTTATTGCCTTAAGATGAAATGTTCCCAATTCCTTCAGTCAATACTCAAGGCTCCAAGATATCTTACCATCTTATTGTTTTCCTTCCTCTTCCCTTCCCCTTCTTCTTCCCTTCCTCTTCCTTTCTACTTCCCTTCCTCTTCCTTTCCTTTCTCCTTTTCTCTGTCCAGATGTAGTATCATACTCTTACCTACAGATGCTTTGATCAAAGAAATATAAATTTGATCATTGAAACCTCCCAAGACACCTTGGGATTCACATAAGACTTAAGCCCAAATTTCTCTGAGTCTGACAACATTGCCCTCTTCCAGAATGAAGGGCAACCTATTGCAATGACAACAAAGTCTTAGTATAGTGCCTGGGACAGAGTAAGTCTGTATTAAATACTTGATTTCATATTTTCCATTACATAGCTTCTCCTTTTCATTCTCATTGTAATTATTTGTATTTTCAAGTTTTGTTTTTATTGTATTCTATTCCTTTACTTCTCTCAATGTCAGATTACTCATGTGTAAAATGGATGTTTTAAGACTTGTATTACAAACCTTGAAATGTTATAATAGAGAAAGTACTTTATAAATAATTAAACACTAATGAAATACCAGTGAAATAATCATTATATTATTTTATCATGATAATAAATAGCTCTGGTTTTCACTAGTATTTGACTGAAGAAGACTAGGTATATAGGATAATTTTTAATTCCTCTCAGTTTTGCCAATTTGGGTAAACCATTAAAATGTTAAATTGTCTAGTACCCAAGAAAACCTCAGAGAGAATTCAGAGGCACTATCTAATTGGTCTACATAGAAACCTTACAAAATATACAGGGACAAGAATTAGATTGTTCCCATTTCATGCATAGGCTTTCTAAGGCACAGAACAATTGAATAAATACTCTAAGTTCATACATTCTCATAAAAATGAAAAGCAGTTATGTTTTCATCAAGCAGACATAACTTGGAATGATTTTCTTTATGCATTAGTGAGTCTCTGTCACTACAAATGTTCAAGGTGATGTTGCCTGACCTCAGTCATGTATGCTTTAGAAGGAATTCCTGCATCAGATTAGACTAGTTGATCTTTGACTCCTTTGCATTAAAACTTAAATCTATATCTTCTGATATATACCTAAGATTCAGCAATCCCATCTGTATTCCATGGGAAGGATTCTGCCTTGTTGACATTCTAGCTTCCAGCCCAGGACTCATGACTAGGAGATGTGACTGAGTCATCTCCTGAATGAGAAAAAAACTGGCAGGGTTGATAAGAATCTTTTGAGCACTGTCATGGCTTACCCAGTCCATCACTCATCCTTGTCTCCTTCCTAAGACAAGGCAGAGAAATCATTTGTCTATTCACATTATGTTAATTATTAGCAAGTCCAAAAAGGCTTGGACATGTACTGTTTGTCCATCAGAGAGGCTCACTTAGTGACTTAACAACAATAGCTACAATTCATATTTCTAGCAGCCCTTTCAGGCTCACAAAGTAATTTTTTTGCAACATTATCTCAAGGGAGAGAATGCAAATGTAGATATTTTCAGGGAACTAAGGCTTGGAGAAAAAAAGGAATTTTCCTAATCCCACACAAGTAGTATGTATCAAAGCTAAATTTGAAGGTATGCCTTCTGACTTTTAAGTATAATGACTTTTCCAATCCTCTTAAAAGTAAATTCTCTGAAATGATCCAATAATTCTGGATAGCAGTTCTTTTTGTAATGGCAAGAAACTGGAAACTGAGTGGCTGTCCATCAGTTGGGGAATGGCTAAATATGAATATTATAGAATATTATTGTTCTATAAGAAACAATCAGCAGGATGATTTCAGAGAGATCTGGAGAGACTTACATGAACTGATATTAAGTGAAGTGAGTAGAACCAGGAGAACATTGTACACAGCAATAACAAGGTTATGTGATAATCAACTGTGATGAATTTGGCTTTTCAACAATAAGGTGATTCAGGCTAGTTCCAATGGTCTTGTGATAAAGAGAGCCACTGGCACCCAGAGAGAGGATTATAGGGACTGAGTGTGGATCACAACATAGTATTTTCACATTTTTATTGTTGTTTGCTTGCATTTTGTTTTTTCTCAATTTTTTTTGCCCTTTTTCATCTGATTTTTTCTTGTGCACTATGATAATTGTGGTAGTATGTATAGAAGAATTGCACATGTTTAACATGCTGAATAACTTGCCATGGAGGGGAGGAAGTAAGGAGAAGAGAAAAAAAATTGCAACACAATTTTTTGCAAAAGTGAATGTTGAAAATTATCTATGCATATATTTTGAAAATAAATAGCTTTAATTAAAAGAGAGTAAACTGTCCCTCATAGTGGTGCTGGGCTCATGTTTCAGTTTGATTCAATCAAACAAACCTTTATTAAATGCCTGTGTAAAGCATTAAAAACCATGTCCCAGAAAACCTCTCTGACTCATGGGGACCTGCTAGTCCCGCATCTCAAAGTTCCATTGCATGTGTGATAGTGCCAATGGCTCTTAGTTATGGAGGGTACCCTCAAAAATCCTCTTGCCAAGCTGGAAAGCTCAATATATTCCCAACATGGTTTGTTTTATGTCTATCCTGTGTCTATACTGTGGTGCACACTTGAGAGAAGAATGAAAAATTCAGGTCAGCATCTAGATGGCTGCATGTAACCCAGTAGGTGGGATGGTAGACAGAATTTTGGATTTGAAATCATGAAGACCTAAGTTCAAATTCTATCTCAGACACATCTACTAATTGGGTGACTCTGGGAAAGTTACTTAAACTGTTTTCCCCTGATTTTGTCATTTGTAAAATGGGGATAATAATGGTACTTACCCTTCAGGGTTGTTGTGAGGATCAAATGAATTAATATTTGTAAAGAGCTTTGTGAACCTTAAAGTGATAGAAATAGACTGGTGTAGACATGTTATAGATGTATTTTTGTTAAATATGCATGTGTGTATATGTACTGTGTATATATATATATACATACATGTATATATGTATATATATATATATACATACATACTACATGAGTATGTGGAAGATGATGAAGAAAAGAAGAAGAAGAATTAAATGTAAGTATTGCTTTTACCCAAAAGCAGATGTAGGAGTAGAAAAGTGATGAGTTCAAGTTGGTCTCCCCCACTTATTAGCTGGGTGACAAGTCATTTTTCCCTCTCTGAGATTTAGCTTCCTTCTCTGTGAAATGGAACCTCCTACGCTGTCCACCTCTAAGAGTCCTGATCAAGTGAAAGAATACTTGGAAGTGCTATAGAAACATGATCTCTTATTGGAATGGTTCTTCCAAGATCTAGAGAATGAACCTGAGTCTAAAGCAGGAGCCAAAGCTGCTGTAAACTGAGTTGCTTCTACATTCATCACCTTCTCCCCCTCCAGCCCTCAGGCCGAGTGATTGTCTCAGAAAAACTGGCATATCGGCCAGATAACATTTCCAATTTATTGCTTCCATGAAAGTGGCTCCAGGACAAGTACAAATACAGTCTGTGTTCAATCTATTCAATTAGAACAGAACAAGGCATTTATTTCCACATGTACAAATCAGGGAGGCCCATTTTTGCCCAATCCCATTCATTCAGCATTTATGCAGGTCTAATTAAATCACCAGCAGGGGCTTCTGGTGAGGAGATTGCCCTTCAGAAAATATGCTTGCTAAATACTCTTTAACAATGAGTGGGGGAAAATATAAATAAATGATGTCGCCTGGTTCACAGAGTCCCCTGCATTTCCATCTTTCAGTGCTGGGGCTGAAGCTCTTTGCTTGTAAACATTCAATTCAGCCAAAGCCACCCATGTGTTAATGAGGACGGGTGGAGAAGCAGTATTATGCTAAGTGATTCATAAACATCACACTTTCTGGGTAGTATATTTTAATCAGACACCCTGCAGCAGGGAGCTCACAGACCAGTGGGGTGCCATTCTTTCTTTCTTTTTTTTTCTTTATTTTTATTATTCAAGAAATCCGTTGCAGGGTAGAAAACCAGTGGGACACAAAACAAATAGTAATAACCCTAACTCTTATTAATAGTAATAGTATTAGGGACTAGGTCTATGATTTATTTGATATGATGAAATCTTTGGTGAGGATATTACCTCTACAATGTGAGTCAGCATCTTCTCTGTAGCTTATAGCCCTAAAGAGTGGCCATGGACCCTGAAAGGTGAAGTCACACAGCCAGGGTTTCTAGGTGTCAGGGGTAGATTTTTCAGATTCTGAGATTGTCTTTATCCACACTGCTTTTCAGTACTTGTTTTTGGTTTTTTCACAATGATAAACCATTTAAAATAGGCCAAATAAATCACCCTACAATTTATTTTATTTCATTAACACAGTTAAGTAATCACCTACTAGGTGCAATAGGAATAAACTCTAATCATGGAGCTTTTCCATGGACATGTAACCTGTAGCAAGCCAGTAAAAGTAAAGTCTTATTGAGAGAAAGAAAAAAAAAAGAGTCTAATGATAGAGGAATCAGAAAATCTTAGAAGAGGAGATACTACCTGAGCTGAGCCTGTGATTTCAGAGTCTGAAGTAAACCCTTAGAGAACATTTCAGGGATGGAGCATGGAGGTGATAGAGTTCACCCTGCTTGATTGAAATGGAAAGTGTGGGAAGGGGAATCATATGAAAGAAGAAACAGATTCTTAGGATCACCAAATCCCCAAACTAGAAAGGACCTCAGGAGTCATCTAGCCCAATCTGTAATTAAATAAGAATCTTTTCTCCAATTTACCCAGCAAGTAGCTTTCCAACCTTTCCTGAAAAATTTCCAGGGAGGAGGGAACACTTATCCAGACTATCATTGCACATTGCCTCTCTCTTAGTGTTTTTGTTTGTTTGTTTGTTTTGTTGCTTTTTTTTTTTTTTTTTTTGCTGAGGCAATTGAAGTTAAGTGACTTGCCCAGGGTCACACAGCTAGGGAATGTTAAGTGTTTGAGATCACATTTGAACTCAGGTCCTCCTGACTTCAGGGCTGGTGCTCTATCCACTGCCCCACCTCTCTCTAATTGTTAAGAAATTCCTAACTTCAAGGCCAAATCTGACTCTTTAGTTTCTATTCACTCCTCCTAAATAAACCATCTTGGGCCAAACAGAACAGGAGTAATACTTCTACTTTACAGCCTTTCAAATGCAATTCCTCTCTAAGTCTTTTCCCTCTCTTTGGTTCTTCCATTTGATCTTCAGATAGTGTGATTTAGAAAGTTGAGATACTGCTTTCCTGCTACTGGATAATCTCCATTTTATCAACTTCCAAATGTGATCTGTCTTGATTTATGTTCTTTCTTTCCTACACTATTCTTGTCAAACTGGCCTGCTAATTATAACCTTTATACTATATCCCATCTCAGTTTGGAACTCTGTGGGCCTCTGTAATACACTTTGATCCCAGACATTTAATGTGGAAACCTCATCTCTGCTCCCCTTGCCCTATACATCTCTAGTCCAGGATTTCTAAATCTTGCTTTAAATACAGTCAAATCAACATTAGTATTGTCTCTCTGTTGTTCCCTTCTTAATTTCTTTTACTTTTAAAATATTTTGTCCTAATAGTATGTAAAAGGCTTTTTTAACATTTTTTTAAAATTTTGAGTTGCAAATCCTTTCTTTTTCCCTCTTACTCCTCACTGAGAAAACAATTTGATATAAATTATACATGTGCAGTCATACAAAATTAGTCATGTTGTAAAAGAAAACAGTCAAAAATTATAAAGTTTTTAAAATTATGCTTTGATTTTCATTCAGACTTCATTAGTTCTTTTAAGATGTATAATATTTTTCCTCATGATTCCTTTGGAATTGTCTTGGATCATTGTATTGTTAAAAATAACTAAATCATTCACAATAGATAATCATACAATATTGTAGTTACTATACACAATGTCTTCTGGTTCTGTTCAGTTCACTTTGCATCAGACCATGTAAGTCTTTCCTGGTTTTTCTGAAAGCATCCTGCTCATTATTTCTTCCAGCAAAATAGCATTCCTTCACAATCAATACCACAACATGTTCAGCTATTCCCCAATTGATAAGACTTTCCCTCAATTTTCAATTCTTTACCACCATAAAAGGGCTGCTTTAAATATATTTTTAACATATAAATCCCTTATCTTTTTTTTTTGTAATTTCTTTGGAATACAGACCTAGTAGTGGTATTGCTGGATCAACTATTCACATAATGGTGTGAATAGTTTTATTGCCCTTGGGGCATATTTCATATTGCTCTCCAGAGTAATTAGATCATTTCATAACTTCAGTAATTAGGCTTTAATGTTTCAATTTCTTCACATGCTCTTCAACATTTGTCATTTTCCTTTTCTGTCATTTTAATCAATCTGATAGGTGTGAAATGGTATCTCAGACTTGTTTTAATGTGCATTTTTCTAATCATTAATTATTTAGAGCATTTTTATATAACTATACATAAATTGTATTTCTTCTTCTGAAAACTGCCTTTACATATCCTTTTACGATTTATCAATTGGGGAATGATTTGTACTCTTATAAATTTGACTTAGTTCTCTATATATTTGAGAAATGAGATCTTTATCAGAGAGATTTATTATAAAATGTTTTCCCCAAATTTCTGCTTTCTTTATAAAGCTTGCTGAAATGGTTTTGTTTGTGAAAACCCTTTTTAATTTAATGTAAACAAAATTAGCCCTTTTATATCTCATAATGCTTTCAATCTCTTGTCATAAATTCTTCCTTTATTTGTACCTCTGACAGGTAAAAATTTTCTGTGTCCCCTTAATTTGCTTATGGTTTCACTCGTTATGTCTAAGTCATGCATCCATTTATACCTTATCTTGATATGCAATGTGAATTGATAGTCTATATCTAGTTTCTGTCAAATTGGTTTCCATTTTTCCCAGAAGTGGGATTTTAAATGGTGATTTCAAATAATGGATCACTATGGTGATTTAATACTATTTATTGTGTATCTAATCTAGTCCACTGATTTGCTACTATTAGTTAGCCAGTACCAGAAGGTTTCGGTGATTACAATTTCATAATATAGTTTTGAGATCTAGTACTGCCAGGTTGCCTTCTTTCACATATTTTTCACTAATTTCCTTGATATTCTTGACTTTTTCTTTTTCCAGGATATTGTTATGATTTTTTCTAGGTCTATAAAATATTTTTAGTAATTTGATTAGTGAGGTATTGAATAAGTAAATTAGTTTATATAGAAGTGTCATTTTTATTATATTGGCTTAGCCTATCCATGAGAAATTGTCATTTTTCCAATTTAAAAAGAAATTGACTTTATTTGCATTAAAAAGTGTTTTTTAATTGTGTTTATATGGTAGCTGGGCTTATCTTGGCAGATAGACTTCCAATTATTTTATAATGTCTATGATTATTTTAAATGGAATTTCTCTTTCTATCTCCTGTTGCTGAATTGTGTTGATAATATAAAGATTTGTGTGGGTTTATTTTATATCTTTCAACTGTGCTAAAGTTATTAATTATTTCTGCTAGTTGTTAGTTGATTCTCTAGCTTAGTTTCTTTTGTTATTATCATAATTCCTTCAACTTTTTTTCTCTTATTGCTGTAATTAGCATTTCTGGTACAAGAGCATCCTTGCTTCACTCCTGATCTTATTGGTAAAATTTCCAGATTATTCTCATTACAAATAATGGTTTTAGATAGATACTGCTTATCATTTTAAGGAAAGCTCAATTTATTCTTATGCTTTCTAGGGTTAGCAATATATTTTCGGCTATCAACATTCTATCAGTATTTATTAACATAATCATACGATTTCTATTATTTTGTCTGTGACCAAAAACACTTCTTTAACTGCCGAGTTTCCCTTCATTAGAGTATAAAGTATTTGAGGGAAGGGATTGTCTTGCTTTTTCAATTTATATACCTAGAACTTAACAAAGTCTGTCATATCTAAGTACTAAATTTTCACCTTCATTTTTTTCATTCATCTTTTGTTTCTGTGCCTTTGCTTAAGTGTGGTCTCTGACCTGTTGAATTACTTCCTTTTTCATATGCCATTCCTAGAATCTCAGTAAATGAAGTGGATCAAAATGCTGGGACTGAAATGAAAAAGATTTACTCAGCCTCAGGCATTCATTAACAGTAAGCTACAAAGTCACTTAACCACTTAACCAACTGTAAAATGGATATAATGATAACACCAATAATAATAATTCTCTCAGGCCAACTGAGGACCAACTGAGATATTTGTAAATTACTTAACACAGAGCCTGGTATATAGTAAGGACTTAATAAATGCTTGTTTCCTTCTTTATTTCCTTCCTAAAGGAAGCATGTCTCAATGTATCTTACCCCTCATTAGTTGTTCATATTTATTTGCTCTTGAAATTACTTGGTATTATTTTCAACATACCTCATATTTACTTACTTGTAAATATGTTATATCTCTATTCATAATAGAATGTAAACTCCTTGAGAGCAAAGATTATTTTGTTTTTGTCTTTGTATGCTCAGGCCAAGCTTGATTAATTTTTGCTGAATTAAATTAAAATTAATTAAATTATCATCACTCTGATATGGGACACAATGCAGCCTGAGATTCATATTAATTTTTTGGCAGCTATATCACATTGTTGACTCATATTAAGCTTAAGTAGTCCATTAAAAACCCTTTTTTTTTTCAAACTGTCTAGTTCTTCCTTCCCCATGTTGTACTTGTGAAGATTATTTTTTAAAAAAAACTTATTTGTAAAACTTTGCTTTTAACCCTTTGAATTCTTTCTTATTAGGTTCAGCCTGGAATAATGTTTTTGGATCTTCATTTTATCTTTCAATGTAATAGGTTTATCTCATTTACAAATTTGAAAAGTATGCCATCTATGCCTTTATCCGAGTTATTGAGAAAATTTTCAACTAGCCTTAGGCTGATTGAAATCTTTGAAGCATTCTAGTAGAGACTTCCTTTCAATGTGAAATCAAACAATTAATGAGTATTTTGGGGGTCCATCATTTCAATCCATTTCCAGATGTATTCAGCCATCATCTAGCCCACATCTCTAGTTTTTTTAATAAGAAACTTAATCAAATACTTTCTTTTTTCTATGTAACCTTGTCAAAAAAAAAAAAAAAACTAGTGGTTTTAATCTGACATATATTGCTCATCCTATTTTGTTGTTATCATTGCTTCCTTTTTCAAAAGTACAACATCTCTTTAATAAGATATTCTAGGACTTATCTATGAGTCAAAGCCAAACTCACTGGCCTATATTTTGCTTAATCCAACCTCTTTTTTGGAAAATAAAGTGGGAGTGAGATTGTAGAGATTTTAAAGTAACATGCTGAGGAATTAGTATTATATTTTAGGGATACTGAAGATTTGAAGGGCAATAGAATGTTGTTGTTGAGAGTTTCTGTTTTATTATTTATCTGGATCTAACTTCTTGTGACCTTTCTTGGGGTTTTCTTGACAAAGAAACTGAGGTGATTGGACATTTCTAGTTCTCTTTAAGTCCTGCTAGAGTTCTTTTTATTATTTTAGGAAACTCCTTCATTCTTCAGTTTTCTCCATCTCTGTCCACAGAAGAATGACTGCACCCCAAGGGGTTCTCACTGATTAATGAGTTTCTGCCCAGGGCTCCATTATGCTATTCACTTCATTTTCTGCTCACTCTCTATTCTCCACTTACACTTTATCTGCCTTACTGCCAAGTGAGTATTCCTCCCCTCCCCATTTTCCAGCTCCTCTTTATAGCTTTTGCCTTTTTTATTAGAATGTAAACTCCTTGAGAGTAGACTATCATGGTTTCTTGTTATTGTTTTTATTTTATTTTAATCCTAGTTCTTAGCACGATGTCAGGCACATAATTAGTACTTTATAAATGCTCTGATTGATGAATCATCCATTCATTATATCTATCTATCTTTATTTTATACATAAGGAAACTGAACTCTAGAAAAGTAAAATGACTTGTCCAACAACACACAGTGAGCTAGTGGAAGAGCTGAGTATAGAGGCAGGTTTCCTTAACACAGTGCTAGACACTACAATAAAAATTTTGATTTGATTTTGACTTGATTCATGCATTCATATGCCTGCCTATCAATAATAGCAATTCTTTAAATCTGTATAATAGTCTTCCTTTTACAAAGTACTTTCACAGACCATATCTCACTTCATCCTTTTCCTAGCCCTCCCAGACAAGTGGTACAAGGATTAGCATTAGAGATTAATAAATTGAGACTGAAAGAGGTGATGCAATTTGCATGTAGAAGAGCTGCTTCCTGAAGGTCTCTTGCCTCTGCCTTATATTCTTTCTATCTCACCAGGCTGCCTTTCCCTCCTGAGTTGTGAAAGGTCCAGTGTGGAAAAAAAGAATAGAAAGTGAAGAAACTGGTGTAAACAGTGTCCTCCTTGATCATGGGGGGAAGGGAAACCTCTAAATCAAAATCCCTCCAGGTCTCTGGGAGGGGTCCCATTCTCTGGTTCATAGGGAAACTCTTAGATGGGATCTCCATCTATTTAGTGGGAGATTTTTGCCTAGGGCATAATCACCACCCTCTAAATTAGCCCTTAACCTCCCCAGCCTCAAACCTGAGAAAGCAGATAAAAGGAGGACTCTGAACCCCGAATCTTGGCTACTTCCCTTTTGGAATTGGCCCTCTGGGAACTTTCCCAGCATAATAAAACCATTTTTTGCCACAAACCTCTGGCCTCATTCATTGGGGTTTGTGAATTCTTTCCCAAAGCCTGCCACCTGCCAAAAGGGATCTCTCTACCCTCAACAAAACCAGCTAGATCTAACTCCAAGGTTTCCTCTTTGATCAACTACCTGACAGCTTTTGGGATTCCCACTAGTGTGTTCACACTGGAATTAGTGTCAAATAAGAAGATAAATGGATGATAAGACAGACAGAGACAGAGAACGAGAGAGAAAAAGAGAGACACAGACAGAGACACGAGGGAAAGAGAAAGAGAGAGAGAGAGAGAAACAGAAACAGAGAGATAGAGAAAAAGAGACAGAGAAAGAGACAGACATAGACAGAGAGAGAAAGAGGAAAAAAAAAAAAAAACAGAGAGACCAAAAGAGACAGACACAGACACAGAGAGACAGAGACAAAAACGAGAGAAAGAAAAAGAAACACAGAGAGAGAGAGAGAAATAGAGACAGAGACAGAGAGACCGAAAGAGACAGACACAGACACAGAGAGACACACAGAGACAGAGACAAGGAGAGAGAGAAAAAGAAACAGAGAACAGAGAGATAGAGAAAAAGAGACAGAGAAAGAGACAGACATAAAAGACAGGCATAGAGAGAGACAAAGACAGAGACTGGGGGGGGGGGGGAGAAAAAAATTAAACTATTTAAATCACTCATTGAAAAAGGAATCAGATCCAAAGTCAGAAATGTCACTACTTAAGCATTATGGAATCCATGCATTTCCAGCATGGAGCTAAGGCCCATAGAGAACATTTTAAAGATTCAAATGCAACTTGCAAAGTAGTGCACACCCCTTTGAATCTTGGCCTTAGGAGGAAAAGACTGCCTAGATGGTTTTCAAAGGATCTCCCAAGGTGGAAATATTTATTGTCCTGGAAAAGAACCAAGGTAATGGCCCTCAAAGTGTTTCTTCCGGATAAACACAGTAATGATACCACATCTTGAGTTTATGTACCAGAGATCCTTGTGGAGAAACTTACAGCTAATTAGACATGAAGGAGACATCCAGCATATTAGCAGGTTAGTGGGATGAGGGGAAGAAAAGGTTACATTTCAATTAGTTAAATCTCATTGCCCTAATCTCCTCTCATTGAACTCAAAGTCACCAAGGATTGTGGAGTTTATTCAGAGAACTACTGCAAATAGAAATCCTTCTCATATTCAGAGGCCTAGGGGGCATCATAGCATCAGTGAACCAGAAAGGACTTTAGGGATCTTGCAATAAAAGCATCACTGAATTTCCAATGGAAAAGAGAACTTACATATTATCAAGTAAAAAAGTTCTTACCCTGGGGTTTATAAACTTCTTAGCTACCTCCATACTGAATTTCAGTGTAAATTTCTTTTGTTTATAATATTAAATATTTTTTATATTTTTTTAAATATTATTCTGAGGAAGGGTTCATAAATTTCACCAGTCAAGAGAGTCTGTGTCACAAAAAAAGGCATGAATTCTTGCTCAAGTCTTACTCTAATCCCTTCATTTTTGTCAGAAGAAGATACTAAGTGCAGGGAGGGCACATGATTTGTTTGCCCTTTAGGCAATTGGGGTTAAGTGACTTGCTTAGAGTCACACAGCTAATAGGTACATGTGTTAGTTTCTTGGAGTCACAGTTTGAGAGTTGAATGTCAAGTGAATGAACAACCATGAAAAGGGCTAAGCAAGCCCTCACACAGAAGGTGCTCATCCTCCTACACCTAATACACCTTAGGGGCATGATTTATAACAAATGAAATATGTCATCAGTTAGCAGCACCTAAAAGCAAGAAGATCCTGAACCTCTGGTCTTGTGTTTGTTATAGGCTAGGACATTTATCCAATTGCCTCAATTTGCAAATGGGGAAACTAAAGCCTATCAGGAGAAAATAATTTAGAGTTTCTTATCATTTAGAAGCTGATAGAAAATTTTGATATTATGTATTTTAACACCCACCCTCAGCTTTATGAAAGAAGAAAGAAGAAAGAGAGGTTCGGATTTAACCGAACTTAACTTCTTACGCAGCATCATGCTGAGATTTGAAACCAGTTCCTCTGATTTACCTATGGTCTCCCAAAAAATCAGGGACAAAGTCAGATGGAAAAATCAGTTATCTTGACTGTTTTTCCCTTTATCCAAATTGCCTCTTGAACCCCTTTGATAATTAAAGAAACCAAGATTCAGAGAAAGTAGTCTTCCCATAGCCATGCAATACATTAGTGGAATAATATCATAATCTCATAGAGCTGAGTTTAGAAAGCACATGTCTTTATTTTTAATCAAGCAATCAATTATGCATCTATTTCAACTTTTTCCCTATTTTCCTTCAAAACACAATGGACTGAAGCAATACTTCTGCTTTCAAGGGATCGCCACCTACCCACCCACATTTTCTGCTTTATAGGAAAGGCAGCACAGGTGGGAGGAATATTAGCAAGATCTCTGACTTCATGACAGCTTAACCTGATGCTCTAGCCAGCTATGTGACCCTGGACAAATCATTTACTATTTTGGAATTTCAGTCTGCCCTTCTATCACCTGGGGATAGGAATATTTGTGTAAGCTAACTGTTGTTACACTTATACTACCTACTTCATGGGTTTTTTGTGAGGAATCTATTTTGGGAACCTTGAGGCACTAAAGAAACATAAATTTCAGGTGTGTGGCCTGTCAAGGTTTGTTGACACAAAAGGTCACCTGTTTATAAAGAAAGAAGTGATTTAGCTAAGATCAGAAAGAATTTCAAACTAGAGCTCATCTCTCCCTTGCCTATCACTTTGATGTGGCAAGTGATAGGCAAGGGAGAGATGAGATCTAGTTTCAAATTCCAAGGCCAAAGGCCCATTGCTATTTTCTAAGAGCAATAGCCTGGTTCTAATGTGGCCTTAACAGCTCATTTTTTGACCAAGCTTAACTCCCAGCACCGTGAGGGGACTAATGCCAGGATTATTGTCTCCTTTTTACAGATCAGGAAACTGAGACTCAGAAAAAGGGAACTATATTGACCATGGACTTATGCCTAAAAAGTGGCAAACTTCTTAGCAGGAAGAAAATCTTTCAACCAACTTCTGCCATCTCCAGAGGGCTCCCAGAGAGCAGCTTTAGATGGGGAAGTGAGTGCCGATTCCTTTTTAAGCATTGCAGATCAGAGTGAGAGATTTTAATCATTAGGGCCCCTAGTCTGTTGCAGATTGCAAGCTGTTGATTCCTTTCCTCCATAGCCACTGGACTGCATAAGCCACGCATGTAGGCAACAGTAACTTGAACCTATTCTGTTCATAAGAAAAAACAAGGGACTTGGGATCTACACATTGGTTGGCAGTTCTCTCTCCTTCTCTCTCCTGTTTCTGGAGCTGTTGTCTCTTCCATGCTGCCTGATTCATGTGTTGATTCCTCAATTCCAAGCTAGCTGCTGTTAGGCAACTTTAACTGTAAATGAACCTGGGAAAACTGATAATTTGAGGCCCCAAGTCTTTGGGGCCAAAGAAAAGAGTAATTCAGAAGCTGGCTAGCTTTTTGACCCTGGATAAGTCCTTGGTTCTTTCTGACAGATTTCCCTCAACTATTAAATGATAATATATTATTTGTTCTTCTTTTAGTCATTACAAGAAGAATAATTCGTAAGACATTAAAGCAGCATAAAAACATGTTTCTATGATGATGATTATTGCTATTATTACCATTATTTTTTATTATTACAAGGAGAATCATTGCTTCCAGAATCTTATTTTTCTTTCAGCATAAAAAATTTAGTTGCAGGAACTTATAGCTGAATTTTGAAAGAGATAAAAGGACTGTGTCCTTAGGAACATACAGAGTTCACCAGAGATTCCTTGTTGTATCCCGGATATGTACACCTCTCCAAGATGGGGGACAAGGAGTACAGAACCCAGAAGTATTATTGTGATTTAATTAACTTTCCACAATCCACAGTTAGCAGACTGACTGAGTCCCAGATGAAGAGCTACTACAAATACAGGAATGAAGCTAAGCGACAAGTTCAAAGTTATATTGGCAGTAAGTGACCAAGCTAGGAATCAAATTCAAGGTAGTGATTCCAATGCCCTGCCACTTGCCAAAAGCATAGTCACAAGTTATGAGTCCCAGACAGAGAACTAAGACAAATACAGGATCAGGAAAAGCAAATTGCTGGGTCATAAAGGTGGGAAAGAGCATAGATGGAATACTTGCTAATTGGACAGTGTTAGCATAATCAGAGACAGAGCAATTGACCTGTAAGAGCAGGGAGGGAGCCGAGACTTAATGAGGGCACCCGCCTCTCTCTCCTGAGTCTTCCCATAAGCAGCTTAGCAAAACAAAAAGACCCTAAAATTCTAGCCTTCTGGGTTTGTTTTTTTATATAGACTTACTCCTCATAGTACAGTTGAATCCAAGAAAACCAGGTTAAGCTTCTTTTTGTTTTTTGTGACAAGTTGTACAGTTTCCAGAAGACTTGATTCCTAATTGGTTATGTGTATGTTTCTTTCTGTGTCTGTCTGTCTGTCTCTCTCTGTTTCTCTGTCTCTGTCTCTCCATCACTGTCTCTCTCTTTTTCTCTGCCATTCTCTCTGTCTCTGTCTTTCTGCATTTCTGTGTCTCTCTGTCTCTGTTTCTCCCTCCCTCTCTCTTTGCCTGTCTTTCTTCTTTCTCTCCCTTCCCCTCCCTCTCCTTCTCCTCCTCCTCCCCCTTTCTTTCCCCTTCCCTCTACCCTTTCTTCTCTCTCTTTCTCCCTCTCTCCCTCACTTCTTCCCTTCCTCCACCCCCCTCTGCCTGTCTCTTTCTCTCTGTTGGTCTCTCTCTCTATCAGTCTCTCTGTCTCTGTCTCTATCTCTCCCCTCCTTCCCTGTTTCCCTCTCCAGCATGGTTGGATCATTACAGAACTCCACCAGGAATGCATTTAGGTCCCAGTTTTTCCACATCCCTTTCAACATTTATCATTTTCTTTTCCTGTCATCTTAGCCAATGAGAGGTGTGAGGTGGTACCTCAGAGTTGTTTTAATTTGCATTTCTTTTATCAATAGTGATCTAGAGCATTTTTTCATATAACTATAGATGGCTTTAATTTTATCTGAACATTTTCTGTTTATATCCTTTGACCATTTATCAATTAGGGAATGACTTCTTTCTTATACATTGACACAATTCATTATATATTTAAAAATGATACCTTTATCAGAAATACTGGCTATAAAAATTTTTTCCCCAACTTTGTACTTCCCTTTTAATCTTGTTTCTGTTGATTTTGTTTGTGCAAAATCTTTTTAATTTAGTGTAATCAAAGTTGTACATTTTGCTTTCATAATGTTCTCTAGTTTTTCTTTGGTCATAAATTACTCCCTTCTCCAAAGATCTAATCGATAACTTATCCCTTGCTCCCCTAATTTGCTTATGGTATCACCCTTTATGTCCAGATCATGTACAAAATTTGACCTTTTTTTTTGGTATTTGGCATGAGATGTAGGTCTTTGCTGAGTTTCTGACATACTATTTTTCAGTTTTCCCAGCAACTTTTGTCAAATAGTGAATTCTTATTCTAGAAGTTGAAGTTTGGGATTTATCAAATACAAGATTGCTATAGGCCTTGATTATTTTGCCACGTGTATCTAACACATTCCATTGATCCACCATTTTATTTCTTAAGCAATACCAAATAGTTTTTTTTTTTCTTGCTGAGGCAATTGAGGTTAAGTGACTTACCCAGGGTCACACAGCAAGGGAATGTTAAGTATCTGAGACCATATTTGAACTCAGGTTTTCCTGACTTCAGGGCTGGTGCTCTATCCACTGTGCTACCTAGCTGCCCCAATACCAAATAGTTTTGTTGACTGCTGCTATAAAATATAGTTTTAGGTTTGATACTGCAAAGCTACTATCCTTTGTATTTTTTTTCATTAATTCCCTTGATATTCTTGACCCTTTATTCTTCCAGATAAATTTTGCTACTTTTTATACGTCTATAAAATAATTTTTTTAAAGGTTAATTGGTATAGCACTGAACAAGTAGATCAATTTGGCCAAAATTGTCATTTTTATTATATTAGTTTAATTTACCTATGAATAATTAATATTTTGCCAATTGTTTAGATCTTTATTTATATGAGCAATGTTTAGTAATTGTGTTCATATGGTTCCTGGGTTTGTCTTGGCAGGTGGACATCCAAATATTTTATTTTGTCTACAGTTATTTTGAATGGAATTTCTCTTTCAATCTCTTGCTGATGGACTTGATCAGTAATATATAGAAATGCTGATGATTTATGTGGGTTTATTTTATATCCTGCAACTTTGCTGAAGCTACTATTTTTTTCTAGTAGATTTTTGGATAATTTTCCAGGATTCCCTAAGTATATCATCATATTATCTGCAAAGAGTGATAGTTTTATTTCCTCATTGCCTATTCTAATTCCTTTAATTTCTTTTTCTTTTCTTATTGCTAAAGCTAACATTTCTACTACAATATTGAATAATAGTGGTGATAATAGGCATTTTTATTTCACTCCTGATCTTAATGGTAATGCATCCACTTTCACTCCATTACAGATAATGCTTGCTGTTGGTTTTAGATAGATACTACTTATTATTTTAAGGAAAGCCCCGTTTATCCCTATGCTCCCTAGAATTTTTGATAGTAATGGGTCCTATATTTTGTAAAAAGCTTTTTTCTGTATCTATTGAGAATATTATATGATTTCTGCTGGTATTGTTATTGATATGGTCAATTATAGTAATAGTATTCCTGATATTGAACCAGTCTTGCAATCCAGATATAAATCCCTCTCGGTTATTGTGCATTATCCTGCTGATAAATTGCTATAATTTCTTTGTTAATATTTTATTTAAAACTTTTGCATCAATACTCATCAGGAAGATTGGCCTGTAATTTTTTTCTCTGTTTTGGATCTTCCTGGTTTAGATATCAGTACCATATTTGTATCATAGAAGGAATTTGGCAGGACACCTCTCTTACCTTGCCTATTTTTCCAAATAGCTTACATAGTATTGGAATTCATTGTTTTTTAAATGTTTGGTAGAATTCACTTGCAAATCCATCTGGCCCTGGAGAATTTTTCTTAGGGATTCATTAATGGCTTGTTCAATTTCTTTTTTTTTTAAATAGGAATATTAAAATAATTTATTTCCTCTTCTGTTAATCTGAAAAAATTATATTTTTGTAAAAATTCATCCATTTTGGTTATATTGTTAGATTTGCTGTTTTAGAATTGGCCAAAATAGCTCCAAATCATTGCTTTAATTTCTTTTTCATTGGTGGTAAGTTCACCCTTTTCATTTTTGGTGCTGGTGATTAGGGTTTTTGTTTCCTTTTTCTAATCAAAGTAACCAAAGGTTTATCTATTTTGTTGGTTTTTACATAAAATCAACTCTTAGTTTTATTAATTAGTTCAATAATTTTCTTAGTTTTAATTTTATTAATCTCCTTTTTTGAGTTTCAGAATTTCTAATTTAGTATTTAATTGGAGGAGGTTAATTCTTTTTTCTTTTTTTGTAGTTGTTCTTAACTTTTTTATTGTAGCAAATTTATTTCTTTTTAATACACATTGCTTTATGAATCATTCTGGGAGAGAAAAATCAGAGCAAAAGGGAAAAAAACCATGGGAGAGATAAAAACACACAAAAAAAGAAGTGAACATAGTATGTGTTGATTTATATTCAGTCTTCTTATTTCTTTTTCTGGATGCAGATGGAATTTTCTGTCCAAGGGCTATTGGGATTGTTTTGGATAACTGAACCACTGAGAAGAACCAAGCCTTTTATAGTTGATCATCACACATTCTTGCTGTTATTGTGTACAATGAATTTCTGTATCTGTTTGTTTCACTCAGCATCAGTTCATGTAAATCTCTCCAGGTCTTTCTATAATCAGTTTGTTCATTGTTTTTTATAAAAAATAATATTTCATTACATTCATGTACCACAAATTGTTCAGCCATTCCCCAATTGATGGGAATCCACTTATTTTTTCAATTCTTTGCTCCCACAAAAAGAGCTGCAACAAGCATTTTTGCACATGTCCCTTTCCCTCCTTTATTAGTTCCTTGGGATATAGACCCAGTAATGGCATTCCTGGGTTAAAGAGTATGAACACTTTTATATCCTTTTGGACATAGTTCAGATTGTTCTCCAGAATGATTGGATCATTTCACAACTCCACCAACAATACATTAGTGTTCCAGTTTTCCCACATTCCCTCCAACATTTATCATCATCTTTTCTTGTCATTTTAGCCAATCTGAGAGGTAGAAGTGATAACTCAGAGTTGTTTTAATTTGCATTTCTATAATCAAGAGTGATTTAGAGCATTTTTGCATATAACTATAAATGGCTTTAATTTTGTCATCTGAAAATTGTCTCTTCATATCCTTTGACCATTTATCAACTGGGGAAATTTGTTCTTTTTCTAGCTTTTTTTAGTTGCATTCCCAATTCATTGATCTCTTTTGCTATTTTATCTGTTTTGAGATACAAAATTTTCCCTAAAAACTGCTTTGGCTGCATCCCATGGATTTTGGTATATTGTTTCTGGTCAGATCATGTTTTCTAGTGATAACTCCTGCCATCTTGCCATATATGCTTTTAAGGTATCTTCTGTCTTTTTATTACTTTATTCTTCATCTGGGAAATGGAGATATTGTACTAGATGATTTAAGGACTCTTCTAGTTCCTCACTATTGTTCCATGATTTTATTATCTGATCCAGCTATAATCGGAACAAACTTTATTTGGACAAATTTGGAGTAGTTTATACTATATTTAAACAAGTGTGGAATACTAGCACTAGAATGTAATTCTTTGGGAATCTTTTCCAATATAAGCCTGAGTAATCATCTATTAAAACTTCCATGGTAAGTATTCAATCAGTCTTTATCTAAAGACCTAGAGTAATAGGGAAGTCACTACATTGCTGCTCAGTTATAATGATTAGGGAAGCTACTTCTTAATTTAAGTTATATTAACTTTCTTATAGCCTCCATTCATGGCTCTTACTTTTGTTCTATGGGGCCAAGCATAGCACGTTTTCCCAAGACAATCTGTTATAGACTTGAAGACAGCCTATCTCACTTTGTCTTCTGTAAGCTAAATTCCTCTGTTTCTTTTACAATCCTTCTCAAGAATAGTTTAATATTATCTTTTTCCTATTCTGATAAGTGTAATGCCCAGAAATGAATACAATACTGCAAATACAATTAGATCAGACTAAAGCAAAACTTTTTTCTTCTTCTGGGTGACATACTCATATTAATAAAATGGTTATTTTCATTCATGTCTAATTCTTCATGACTTCTTTTTGGGGTTTTTTGGCACATATACTAAAATGGTTTGCCATTTCCTTCTAGCTCATTTTACAGGTGAGGAAACTAAAGGCAAAAGTGGTAAAGTGATTTGGCCAGGGTCACACAGCTAATAAGTTATCTGAAACCAGATTTGAACTTAGGTTTTGATGACTCCAGGTGCAGCATTCTATTCACTATACTACCTAGTAACATACCTAAGTAATAACCTTAACTGAAGTTAGTTTCTGATTGCCAAAATCATATCTTTGCCTGCTTTAAATTTATTTTACTATCAATTAGAACTTTAAACCATTTAAAAATATGAATTGCTATATAGGCTTCCCTCCCACATTCTCTATGAATGGATTTTTTAAACCTGAATATATTTGTCCTTATTAAATTAACTTATGAGATGCTGGTTCACTTTAAAATGCTGGCCTGACAAGGAACTGGAGAGTGGATGTCCATAAGTTGGGGAATGGCTGAATAAATTATGGTATATGAATGTTATGGAATATTTTTGTTTTTTAAGAAATAATCAGCAGGATGATTTCAGAGAGGCCTGGAGAGACTTGCATTAACTGATACTAA
>JAJPUD010008626.1:73557-86324 GCA_023553655.1 Myrmecobius fasciatus | reverse complement strand
CCTTCCTTCCCTCCTTCCCTCCTTCCTTCCTTCCTTCCCTCCTTCCTTCCTTCCTTCCTTCCTTCCTTCCTTCCTTCCTTCCTTCCTTCCTTCCTTCCTTCCCTCCTTCCTTCCTTTCTTCCTTCCTTCCTTCCTTTCTTCCTTCCTCCCTCCCTCCCTCCCTCCCTTCCTTTCTTCCTTCCCTCCTTCCTTCCTTTCTTCCTTCCTTCCTCCCTCCCTCCCTCCCCCTTCTTCCTTCTATCTATCTATCCATCCATCACCAGAAATAACCATCTTCCCTTTTTACTTCAGTACTAATTACTCCACAGTAGTTGCTATTAACTAGGAATGAAGAAATGGGATGACATTTTTGATGTTGTTTTTTTTCTTTTGGCAATTGCCTGCCAGCAGAATTTTAAGTAAACATAAAAGAAGATTAGTAGTTATCATTGTTTAGTAAGAGCTTGTAGAAACTTATAAATTGCCCACCTCCTGTGATAATGACTTGAGAAAACTGCTAGGTACTGTAATAATTTATGGCAGCAGGTAAAAACCTGATTAATACTCCATGGAAATTCATGCACAAATAAGAAATGTTTCTAATGGTTCATTCATTTTCAATCACAAGGGAATGTCAGATAATACAGAAAAATTCAGAAGGTACACTGTCCA
This sequence comes from Myrmecobius fasciatus, assembly GCA_023553655.1. NCBI lineage: Eukaryota > Metazoa > Chordata > Mammalia > Dasyuromorphia > Myrmecobiidae > Myrmecobius > Myrmecobius fasciatus. The sequence continues at coordinate 85,673 of JAJPUD010008626.1, read as the reverse complement.
ATTTCTTTGTTTATCTGTAATATTATTATACTTCTACAAGACAAAAAAATCAGGTATTGTTCACCTTAGTGAGTGAGATTTTTGCTATATTTCTCATCTTAGTGTCCTCCATAAAATATAGTCTCTCCTTCTCCCTCTCCTCCTTTCTTCTCCTTCTTTCTTCTTTTTCTTCTTTCTTCTTCTTCCTTCTTCTTCTTGTCTCTCTCACTCTTTCTCAACCATTCCTCTCTGAAAGAGGAGAATTAAAATGCTGGATTCTCTGATTCCAAATTTAGGGCTCTTTGCATTGTATCATGAAGGACAATTATCTTAGGGAGAAAAAAACTTGGGGTGCAAAAGGGAAAACATGATAGCATCAACCTTCATCTAAGTGGGATGGTGGATAATTTGAAAACTGAAAGCTCACAGCATGATGTTGCATAACTTGTTGAAAGTTCTATTCAAACTGGAAACTGAGTGGATGTCCATCAGTTGGAGAATGGCTGAATAAGTTATGGTATATGAATGTTATGGAATATCATTGCTCTATAAGAAACGATTAGCAGGATGATTTTAGAGACTCCTGGAGATACTTATATAAACTGATGCTGAGTGAAATGAGTAGAACCAGGAGACCATTGTACACAACATTATTATATGACAATCAATTCTGATAGATGTGACTATTCCCAAAAATGAGATGACTGAGGCCAGTTCCAATGATCTTATGATGAAGAGAGTCATCTACACCCAGAGACAGGACTGTAGGAATTGAGTGTGGATCACAACATAAGATTCTCACTCTTTATGTTGTTCCTTACATTTTATTTTCTTATTCATTTTCTTTCCTTTGTGATTTCATTTTTCTTGTGCAGCAAGATAATTATATAAATATGTTTACATATATTGGATTTAACATATATTTTAACATGTAAAACATATATTGGTTTGCTTGCCACCTAGGGGAGAGGATAGGGGGAAGGAGGGGAAAATTTGGAACACAAGGCTATGTAAGGGTCATTGTTGAAAAATTATCCATGCATATGTTTTGAAAATAAAAAGCTTTTTTTAATTAAAAAGAAATTTAAAAAAAAGTTCTATTCAAGGCCAAGCTTAAACAAAGTAACCCCAGACTACTCCAGGGTGAAGTAAGTTCAGTGATGTCAGAGTCAAATAGAAATGAAAGCCATTAAACTATGCATAAAGATCCCTGTAGGTTGCAATTTGTTCCATTGTTCAGTTGTTTCCGTCCTCTCTGGCTCTTCATGATCCCATTTGGAGTTTTCTTGGCAAAGAAACTGGAATAGTTTGCTATTTTCTTCTCCAGCTCATTTTACAGATGAAGAAATTGAGGCAAAGTGACTTTTTAAAGACCATACAGCTAATAATTGTCTGAGATCATTTTTTGATATAAATAGTATCTATGTTCTATTTATATTCATTTATTTTGTTAAATATTTCCCAGTTAACATTTTAATATGGTGCCTTATAGTCTGGACACAATGTTATCTCTGAGATCCATGTCTGACAACCTAAGAAATAATGAACAGAAGTAGATTGGGAGGAACAAGATTTGGACTTGAATCCTGCTTCTGAGTTTTCATAGATGATTCTGATTTCTGATTTCAAAGTTGAAACAGATTTAATCGACAAACTTGTCCAACCTATACTCTCTATAACAAACCAACAACTAATTGGTCATTTAGTCATTCTTTCAAGAGTTTTAGAGAGAAAGACTAATTCTTCTCACCCTATAATCCTCCCCCAAACCTTCTCCACTTTGGTATTAATCTAGTTACTAAATCTAGTTAAAAGTTATTTCTTTGTATCTTTGTACCTTTTGACTATTGCTTCTGATTTTGTTCTCTGAGAGCAGACAGAACAGACTTAATTCTGCTTCCACAAGACAGTCCTTCAGTTATTTGAAGATTGTGAGCATGTTCTCCTTTCTGCCTCCTCTAAAACTTCTGCTCTCCAGGGTATCCATCTTCAAAGATATAGTTCAAAAAGCACTGATTTTGAAATCAGAGGACCTGGGTTTAGCTTTCATCTCTGCCAACTTTGCTACCTGAATGGCCTTAGGAAATCATTAAATCTGTCTGGACCTCAGTTTCCTCATCTAGTAGCTGATGAGATTGAGGGCCTCTAAATACCTTTAAACTCTAAATCTATAATCCTAGGGTATTTCAACCAAATACTCATTCTGCTTATTTTCAGTCCTCATCACCTTGGTTGCCCTTTCTCCTCCAGATTCTCTCCACCTTAACAATATTTTTCTCAAAAATTATGGTAGTCCTCCAAACTCAACCCAAGTATCCAGATGTATTCATGCCCCCAATATGTGATTTATTAACTGAGTAACCACAGAAAAATCAATTCAGGTTCCAAACCTTAGTTTCCTCATCTCTAAAACAATCATGATACCTTTAGCCTCTGGCAATGTTCTGAAAGAAGGAAAATACAAAGTGTCCCAAAAGTCTCAGTGTAGTTTTGTTTTCATAACTCAAAACTGCACTGACTTTTGGGTCTCTGTGTGTTAAGCATGTTGTAAACTTCAGGCAACTATAAAATGCTAATTATTATAGTGAACATTCTAGCCTCCTATAGTATTTATTGAATTCTACAACTTATTTGGTTACTAATTACTGTAGAAGGCTAAAGATAGTGGGGGAACTCTGGGTGAGGTATAAAACCCTTCAGCCCAGAGGGAACCTGTGACAATATCTAGTTCAGCTTCCCATCTCCCCTAAAGGCTCTCAGCCTTTGTGAGAAGTCAGGAGGCTGTGACAACCTGTGTTGTAGTTGAAGCAGTATGATACCCAGTGGCAAAGAGTCATATACATTCAGTAATGAGTTGTTTGTGTGTTCCCGCATGCAAAGTATATAGTTAATGCATGGGCAGGGTTGCTTTGGTTAAATAAGGGTATTAGGGTATATAAAGCAGAGGGAATTTGGAATAAACAGACTCCATGCTTTGACCATCCATGTGAGTCTCGCCTCATCACTCCTCCACTAAGACCAAGGACTCGGGCTGGTTCCGAGATTCTCCAGAGATATTTTATTCACCCCAATGTGGGGGCTCTAGAAAGCATAGTATATTTTGTCACCCCAGTGTGGGAGCTTTAGAAAGTATAGTATATGTTGTCACCCCAAATTGGGGGCTCTAGAAAGCACACAACAAATTACTGCCTTGGGAAAACTTGAATGAGAAATTACTATAATATTTTTATTTACCCATTTCATTGATGTATAACTTATCTCTTTATCTAAGTTATAAGCTTCCTGAGGGCTGGTAGCACATCTTATATTGTTTTATGTCTTCCACAGAACCAAATAGAATGATTCACAACCAATAGGTAATTCCTAAATATCTGTGGATTGATAGAGTATGGATAGTTAACAATCAATAATTAATAATTACTTATTATGTGCCAGACAATGTACTTTGGCTTAAGATACAAAGAAAGACAAAAACATAGTTCCTACTCTCAAAGAGTTCACATGCAAACAACAATGTACATACAAGAGGATATATCTATATGTATGTGTGTATGTATGTATGTGTGTATGAATGTATGATCTACAAAATGGAAGGTATTTTCAAGATGAAGGCAATAACATTGGAGATTGATGGGCTGGGGGAAGAAAAAGGAGAAATGGGAAGGACCTCTTTTAGAAGATAGACTTTGAGCTGAGGAAACCAGGAGTGAGGAGGAAGAGCCATTTAGGAATGAAAGATAGCCAGTGAAAAAAACATATAGTCAGTAGATGAAGTATTGTGGTAGAAGAGCAGCAAGGTCTGTATTGTTGAATCATAATCAGTGTGAAAGGGCTTAAAGAATAAGAAGATTGGAAAGGTAGGAAAAGGTCAGGTTGTGGAAGGTTTAAGTAGCAAAGCAGGTTTTAGATTTTATCCTGGAAGTAATAGGAAGCTAATGGAATATATTGAGTGGAGTGTGGAAAAGATTAAATACTTTGGCCACAAAAAGAGAAGATGGGACTCTTCGGGAAAGACCCTGTTGTTGGGAAAGATGGAAGGAAAAGAGGATGACAGAGGATGATATAGATAGTATTATGGAACAATGAATATGAACTTGGACAGATTTCAAGAGATAGTGAAGGACAGAAGTGGTGTGCCTCCGTCCACGGAATCACAAAGAGTCGGACATGACCAAATGATTGCACAACTGGAAAACAATAATGATAGGGGTAACAGAAGCTACTGCAATAGTGCAGGCATTATAATGAGGATCAATACAAGGATGATGACTATGTCAGTGGATGTGTACAAGAGATGTTCTGGGATGAATTCAAGTAAAGATCTGTTTGAGTGCTACAGGAATCTTACCTTCATTGAGGCAGCATAAAGAATATTTCAGCATAGATATTCCAGGAGAGTTGATGTAGCAAGTGTGAAGGAAATATAGGATGAGCAAGCAGAGGATGGCATTTAGAATTAGGGAAGGGAAGGGAAAAGCATGGGATAAGAACTTTTCTTGGTATCTAGATTTGGTAGTAGTGTCTTTGAATGAAATTTCTGGATCAATACTAGGAAAACATAAGATAGGTAGAAGGGGAGTAGGGCTCAAGATTCTCAGGTCAAGAGTTGGTCCTGATATTAAAGTAGACTTGGAGAATTCTTATTAGTGACACATTTATTTCTGTCTAGAATTCAAATTCCCAGTGTTATGATGTTAGACTGATTGTTGAGTATTTTCTTTTTTAAAAAAATTTTTAAAATTTAATTTATTTTTATTTGTGAAACATATGTATGGGTAGTTCTTCAACATTAACCCTTACAAAGCTTTCTGTTACAAAATTTTCCCCCCTACTCCCCACCCCTCCCCTAGATGGCAGAATATCCACTACATGTTAATTATGTTAAAATACTTGACAAATCGAATATATGTATACATGTTTCCACACTTATCATTGTTGTGTAAGAAAGATCGTATCTACAAGAAAGAAAAATCAAATAAAGGAAACACAATGCAAGCAAACATCAATCGAGAGTATGAAAATGTTATGTTGTGGTCCACATTTCACATCCCTCTCTCTGAGTGTATATGGCTTTCTTCAGTGAACAATTGGAAGTGGTTTGAAACATTTCATTGTTGAAGAGAGCCATGTCCATCAGGATTGATCATCATATAGTATTGTTGTTGCCGTGTATAATGATCTCCTGGTTCTGCTCATTTCACTCAGCATCAGTTCATGCAAGTCTCTCCAGGTCTCTCTGAAATCGTCCTGCTGGTCGTTTCTTACTGAACAATAATATTCCATAACATTCATATACCATAACTTATTCAGCCACTCTCCAATTGATGGGCATCCATTCAGTTTCCAGTTTCCAGCCACTACAAAAAGGGCTGCCACAAACATTCTTGCACATGTGGGTCCTTTTCCTTTCTTTAAGATCTCTTTGGGATATAAGCTCAGGAGAAACATTGCTGGATCAAAGGGTATGCACAATTTGATAGCCCTTTGGGCATAGTTCCAAATTGCTCTACCGAATGGTTAGATCCATTCACAGTTCCACCAACAATGCATCAGTGTCCCAGCCTTCCCACATCCCCTCCAACATTCATCATTATCTTTCCCTGTCATTTTAGCCAATCTGACAGGTGTGTAGTGGTACCTCAGGGTTGTCTTAATTTGCATTTCTCTGATCAATAGTGATTTGGAGCACCTTTTCATATGACTACAATGAGTATTTTCTTTATGTGGCCTTGTCTCAGGTTCTCCATATCACTTCCTGGTAATCTATATGTCACTGTGAATGTACCACTCTTCCCACCCTACAATTCTAGTTCTGAAAATACCATTCAAATTAATAATACAATTCCTGAATAAAACATGTGCATCAAAGTACCTTTTACTAGTCATCATTAACTCTAACTTTTCTGTCTAAAATACTTTGCCTTGGCCACCACTCCCCCTATATGTGGTTTTCCCCTAGGATAGAAGGAAGATGATAATCTCTTAGGGTGTAAGCTTCTTGAGGACAAGAACTATTTTGTTTACCTATATTTGTTATTCCAGTACTTAACTTAGTGCTTTGTATATGAGAATATAATTAAATATATGTGTGTATGTATGTTCTATAAAATGGAAGATAATTTCAGAGTGAAGGCAATAACTCTGGGGATGGGGATGGAGTGGGGGACAAAAAGAAAACAATGGCAAGTATGTCTTGTAGAAGGTGGGCTTTGAGCTGAGTCATAGAGGAAGCCAGGAGTGAGGCGGAAGAGCCATTCAGGAATAAAGGATAGCCTTCATTATAGCTTAATAACTGTCTTTTCATTCATTCATCCTTTCATCTTCCCATTCACTTACCACAGAAATGTGGGAAACTTTTTCATTTGCTTATGTGTGCCTATGTCTGCCATCTGGTTTTCCATGAAGACTTTTTGCTACTTCTGTAGTCACCATAAATTTCTGTACTAATGGGATAGTAAGGTTGTTCTGTATCTGGGCCCGGAATCTGGGAAACCCAAATTAAAATGTGATCACATGATTCTTTGCCTGCTTTAGTGGCTTCATCTGAAAATGAGGATAATAATAGCACCTACCTCCCAAGATTGTTGTAAAGATCAAAGGGGATAATAATTGTAAAGGGCTCAGCTTAGTACCTGGCACATAGTAAGCACCATGTAAATTTTAGTTGCTATTATTATTATAGTAACTCTGATTATATACCTACCAGGTGATCATTCAGAATATACTTGAAAACCTCCAGTATTGGGGAACCTGCTATGTCTTGAGGCAACCTATACCTACTTTTGGATAGCAGGAAAATTTTTGTTCTATCAAGCCTCTATTTTCCTTTTTTTATGATTTCTATACATTCTTCTTGGTTTTGACTCTGAAGCTGAGCAAATCAAGGTTAATCTTTGACATGACATCCCTTCAAATATTTGAACATACCTAACCTGAACAACCTAAATCCTACAATTTATATAGCCCCTTATATGGGGTATATCAGTAACCCCATCTATTCTCCTTGTCCCTCTTGGTGCCAAGCCCAATGTTTAAGAATACTTTCCTTTAAGAAGCTTTTGCTTCCTTCCTCTTTCTACAAGTTTCACTTAAAAGAATTGTCAGTTGTCAACTTGCACATGGATTGGTTGCTTTATACTTGGCTCCCATGACCCTATGCTTGGTCCAATAGTTTTCTTGCTTTTGGCTCCTATTCTCATGTGATTAATTCTGTCTGCTATTCTTGCTCCTTGTCTAACATGATGAATTCATTCTTTGATCTTTAACACTGTCTGACACTTGGCATTATTCCTGACTGTGGTTCTGCCTCATCCATTGTTAAGGTTTCACCAACTATTTCCTCTCCATGTAACACCTAGCTGTACTGGGAACCTGGTGAGAATACTTCCAACTGGTCACTGGAGTTCAGGACTTAACATTCTTGCTCCATCTCAAAACAGGTACTTCATCTGTTATGTAATTCATGAAAGGACTTTATCATGAATCCTTTTTACCCATCTGTTCTCTATATTGTTTTTTTCCTACCCATTTGTAAAAAGGAAGTAATGATTTTGGCCATAGGATTATGACATCCATGAAACAACAATCATAGTGATGTATTCTTCTCATAGAAGAGACAGTGTGCTTTGGTACAACGACCCTCAAAATTCATATTCTAGTTTTGCTACTTAGTATCTGTGTGACCACTGGATGGTCAATTAAATCTCTATGATCTTAATTTCTTTATCTGTAAATTGGGGACAATAAAACTCTTATTGCCAGCCTTACAGGATTTTTATTTGTAAAACTCAATATGCTAGATAAATGTAATTTATAATCAGCTGTTTTAATCTTGGCTTTTACATTGTTCTTTGTTTCAGTTATGGTTATAGGGTTTAACCTTTTATGTTTACTATAAAGATCAAGCTTTAGTGTTATATTATATCTCAGTAAGATCTGTATTGCCTGGACTACCTTTTATATTTGTAGTTGCATATGTATGTGGGGTCTAAAATAAATTAGGAAATCCTAAATCCAACTACATTATACCCTAAAATACTTAATGCACCAAAAATCTACTCTTTCCTTTTGGATGATGTTTTCAGGTATTTGTACTGACAGGAAATTTTGGGAGTATAGAAAAACGCATATTATATTCAATGGGAAATGGAAACAGAGATTTTCCTGTTTTCAAAAGGGAAAAGGACCAAAGCATTTTCATAAAGCACAAATCTAATTCTTATAACTTCCCTGATTAACAAATTCCAAAGCTCTTTATTACCTCTAGGATCAAATACAAACCCCTCTGATTAGCAGCTAAAGCCTTCCACAATTTGGTTCCAACCTACCTTTCCAACCTTATTATACCTTATTATACATTACCTTCCATCATGCAGCCCTAGCTATGGTCCAGTCTGATATTCTTTTTTTTTTCTCTTCAATACTCACTGTGATATGCGCACAAAATTCTATCTCCCAATTTAGGAAGACCTGAATTCAAATCCAGCCTTAGCAACAAGTCACTTAATCTCTAACTGCCATAGTTTCCTCAACAGTAAAGTGTAGATAATAATAGAAATGATCTCCAAGGGTTGCTGTGCTGTTTAATACATTGAATATTGAAGGTGCTTGCTCCTTTTTCGTGCCCTTATTTCTTTGCATATACTGCCCCCAGTGCATGTAATGTACTTCTTCCTCACTTCTACCTCTAGAATCACCAGTTCCTTAAAACTCAGCTCAAATTTTACTTTCCATATGAAGCATTTCCTGATACCTACAGCTACTAGTGCCTCTATCCTCTTCCCCAAACACTGCCTTCTATTTATTTGTTGCTAGCCTCCCCAGATGGAATATAAGCTCCTTGGGGGGTAGGGGTGGTCTCACTTATATATTCACATCCTATAACTTAGCAAAGTGCCTACTACAGGTACCTAATAGATGGCTTTTTGATTGACTAGGTGCCTGCATTTTTTCAGTGACATAATGAGAGTCAAATCAGAAAGTTTCAACAACGCTTTTTTATCCAATGAGTCCCTAGTACTAAGAACAATTTTGAATTAAATCCCAGCACATGCTAAAACAAAGAGACCATGTTTCTTGAAGTATAGGAGTAAAATAATTCTTCTCCCTTTTTTTGTGAGGCAATTGGAGTTAAGTGACTTATCTAGGGTCGCAAACTAGGAAGTATTAAGTGTCTGAATCTAGATTTGACCTCAGGGACTATTGATTTCAGGGCCAGTGCTCTATCCACTGCACCATCTAGTAGCTCCTAGGAGTAAAATTGTTAATGTGGTACAGTTATGACAGTTGGTATTTAGTTTTACAGTTTCTAGATTATTTTACAGACATGATTTCATCTGATTTCCAAAGGAACACTATGATGTGGGTTATTTTTATTTCCTTTTTTACTGATAAGAAAACAGGTTCAGAAGTTGTGATTTTTGTTGTTTGTTATTCAGTCATTTCAATTGTGTCGGATTCTTCATGACCCTGTTTGGGGTTTTCTTGGCAAAGGTACTGGGGTGGTTTGCCATTTTGTTCTCCAGCTCATTTTACAAAGGAGGAAATTGAGGCACACAGGATGACTTGCTCAGTCACATAGCTAGTGAGTGTCTGAGGTCACATTTGAATTTAGGTTTTCCTGAATCCAGGACCAGAGCTCTATCTACTATACTACCTAGCTGCCCCTAAGTGATTTATTTACTCAAAGGTCAGATAAACATCAAATGACAGAGCTGGGACTTGAATTCAGACCTGTCAAAACTCCAGATCTGGTGTTCTTTCTATGTAGTACAACACCACTGCCCCTTGTAAGATAAGCATCAATTCTTAGTACTTTGGGAAAGAGCATGTTTAGATATTCCTGTCATGCTGTTTTATAATTCCCAGAAATACTGATTAATCTTAATAGAGTAGTTGTCAGAGTTATTTTCAATTGTCCTGCCTTGACTTTTAAAGAGATTATTTCTGAGGCGAAACAAGAGTAGATTAATAATACTTGGACTCTTCTCTGTCATCCAGGGTTAATTTGTGGAGGATGTAAGAGACAGTCAGGCAATAGCTCTTACAGCAAATTTCCTAGGCCACCTGTCAATATTTCACTAACTTGTTGGGTATGTCTTTATTCTAATTCTACACATATTTTCTTCTGAGATTCCTCAGAAGGAGCCAGGAAACAGTCATATGAAATATGTCCTTCCAAATGTAATGTGGGAAGACAAGGAATTTTATGGGTTTTTTGTTTTGTTTTGTTTTTGTTTTGGGTGGGAGGAAAAGTAACTTGGCCTTTTCTAATACAGGACTTGAATCTTTAGTTGTCAAAACAAATAGTATCAGTTGGCAAGTGCATTAGCAGTATGTACAGCTGAGATTCGTATGCCAGCTGGGAAGACTCTAGATTCTAAGTATGAAGCACATGTTGGCTTTATGCTATTATCAGAATTGCTTATATTCTTCTTCTCTCCTCTTCTTACCTAACTGGCAGTGGTTGGCATGTTACAAATGCTAATGTGCTTCAGAAGTCTGAAATAGAGAAATTTCACAGGAACAATAAATCCACTGACTCCATGTTGCTCAGCAACAAAGGGATGTCATTACTCTGAGTCTCAGGAGGTTCATAATCTGTTCTTTCTAGGTAACAAACTCTTTGCTACAGGTGGTCTAAAGAGCTATAGAGGGGATGCTTCTAAAGATTCCTGTTATGTTAGCAGTACTCCAAAATTTAAAAACTCTCTGACTTTAAAACTAAAAACTAAAAATTATCCCCCGTTAATAGGAAATTACAAACAATATTCCCAGCTGAAGTTTCAGCATACAATAACACTTCCTTTCTAGCTGGTAAGTCTTAGAACATTTCAGTAAGTGACCAGCAGGGCAAGAGATAGAATAGTGGAGAGAGAGCAAGACCTGAAGTCAGAAAGACCTAAGTTCAAGTGTGATTTCAGACATTTACTAGCTGTGGGATCTGGGGCAAGTCACTTAATCTTTATTTGCCTCAGTTTCCTCATTTGTCAAATGGGGTTAATGATACCACATACTTTCCACAGTTGTTGTAAGGATCAAATTGTAAAGCACTTAGCCTGGCACAATATAAGCAAATATGAATGTTAACTACCATTATTATATTTTTTGCCAGTCTCAATGTCTGGTTTAATAGAAGACAACTGAATTCTGCCTCGTAGGCAATTTATTATAATATGTTGTTTGGTTGAAGTATATGAAGAAAATTCAGCTTCACATAGATATGGAGTATTTTATGGAATGGAATAGTATTTTAGTGGTAAAAATGTCTTCTTTTTATTAGGAAAATAGTTTTGATCTCACAAACTCCCCAAAAGGATCTCAGGTACCCCAGGGGTTTTTAGATCACATTTAAGACTTGTGGTACATCACGGCATATATCATACATATATCCCAGAATCCTATTAAAGTAGTAATAGGTTGAAGATCATGGAATAAACAGAGAAGAGTTTGTGAATGTGGTGTGTGTGTGTGTGTGTGTGTGTGTGTGTGTGTGTGTGTGTGCATGCTTGTATGTATGGGTGCCTGTGTGAGAAAGAGATAAAGACACAGAGAGAGAGACAGACAGAGACCAAGAGACAGAGATAGGGAGACAGAGACAGAGACAGAGATGCAGAGATACAGAGATACACAGAGACAGGAAGACACACAGAGAAACACACACAGATAGACACAGAAAGACATACCAAGAGAGAGAGACAGAGAGAGAGACAGAGACACACATACAAAGACAGAGACAAACAGACAGAGACATGGAGGGAGATAGAGAGAGATAGAAGAGAGAGAGAAACAGAGACAGAGAAAGACATAGAGATAGAGACAAAGAGAGAGAGAGGTAGAGATAGAGACATAGAGAGAACACATATACAGAGATACACACAAAGACAGAGACACAGAGACAGAGGCACTAAGAGTGAAAGGAGAGAGAAGGGGAGAGAGAGAGAGAAAGAAAAGGAGGAGGGGGAGGAGAAAAAGAAGAAGAAGAGGAAGGAGAATGAGGAGGAGGAGGAAGGAGGGAAAGACAGAGACAGAGAGACAGTGAAAGAGAGGCAAGAAGAGAGAGAGAGAGAGAGAGAGAGAGAGAGAGAGAGAGAGAGAGAGAGAGACAGAGAGAGAGAGAGAGGGAGGGAGGGAGGGAG
>JAJPUD010008626.1:56518-68557 GCA_023553655.1 Myrmecobius fasciatus | reverse complement strand
GAGAGAGAGAGAGAGAGAGAGAGAGAGAGAGAGAGAGAGAGAGAGAGAGAGATTTGTAATATAAACTTAAAAAGCACACAGACGGAAATTCTCTAACTCACCAAAGATTCAGCATGTTTGCAAAAAGAATAGAATTAGGTTTGAAATCAATACTTTAAACACAAATTGTGTGTAGGAGGACATATGATCTCCATCTCCAAACCAGTGAGGGAAACTGTGTAGCCATTCTTCTGCCAACTACAGAAGTACTTAAGGAAAAAGAGAAAGATACTGAATTGATAGTTGGAAAGGTCCTGAGTGATCCCCTAGTTCCCCACAGTTTTCAGACAAAGAAACTAAGACCCGGAGTGGTCAAATGATTTACCAAAAGTCATTTAGTAAATGGTAGAGCTGGGATTTGGATTTAGGCTTCATGAGTCCAGATTGAAAGTTTGTTTGCCATAAATTATAAATGCATCTACATAATCTGCATGTCATCTCTCCCTGAAGATGGAATTCCAACTCCCATGGCAGACACGAGTTACCCACTCCATAAACTATAGGACAGTTTAGATTTCAAAGAAGTCTTGTATTGTTGCAACTGAAAACAACTTCCTTAGTCTAGTCACATTGCTTCTTCCTTTCCTAAAACCTACTAATTCTAAAGAGGAGGAGACACATGTGTTGGGACTTGAAGGAAGGGACAGCTGGTGATAGGTCATGAAAGGAAAGGTATAATAAAGGCAAGATGGTGGATGAAGGCAGGATAGGGTTGAGGAACAGAGAGTCATTCAGTTCTTTTTAAATGTAGATTACAAGAAGGAGGTTTAAGATGACACAAAGCTAAAGGAATAGGTGGGAGCTATAATGTGGCATTTCTTAAATGCCAGGATGTGGAGTTAGTATTTTTTTTTCTGTAGTTAATGGGGAACAACTGAATTTTTTTCCCAAGAGGATTGCTCACTAAAGGAAGATTACTTCAGTCAGATTACATCCAAAAAGTTGAGGAATTGTCAAGAGGCAGGAAGAATGAATGAATAAATGAAAAAAAGCATTTTTTTTGTGCTAAATGTTGAGAATACAATAGGAAAAGCCAGGAAGTACTAATCTCAGATAGCTTACATTCTTACAGGAGGAGGCAACATAAAAGACTACTACAATAGCCTAAGTTAAAAAAAAAAGATGAGGACTTAAACTAAGATACTAGTAGCTTTGGAAATGGAAAAGAGAGGGATGAATAGAAAAGATATTGAACTATAGAACTGTCAGCATCTGTCAGATGATGCATATAGGATGCATGAAAAGAGAAAGAACTAATGCCATACTTCAGAAAGTCTTGCAACAGTGTAAAGAATAGATTGGAGGTTGAAGAAAATGACAGTAAATTTAAAAAAAAAGAGAGACTTTTGTAATAGTCCAGATACCTAGTGTTGAGATCTTTCCAATAGGGTTTACCAGTGTGGCATGCAAGTCAAAAAACAAAAAAAAGGACAAATAATAAAATACTACCTAATAAAGTATTGGATCTCATTAGAAAAACCCTAAATTCCAGGAATAGGAGGCAGTAGATAGATAAACATGAATTCAAATATGACCATAGACATTGTGTGATCTTGATTAAATCACATAATTGTGGACTGCCTCAGATTCCTCATCTGTAAAGTGAGGATAATAATACCTATTTTACAGGATTGTTGTAAGGCTCAAAGGATATCATATCTGTAAAGCACTTAACACCTAATATGAAGATCTCAGTAAGTTATTCCTCTATTGAACACTGTCCTGTATGCTGCTGTGATATGGAGTATCATGTTCTACTCTGAGGACTATAGTTTAGGAAGGATACTGTTACTGAATTACATCCAGAATAGAGCAACAAGAATGAGGAAGAAATGGAGTCCATATCATGTGGCGATTTGGTAAAGGAAATTATTTCTGACTTGAAGAAGAAAAAACTTGAAGGAGGGGGAAGGTTATTTGAAGGAGGGGAAGGAATAACAGCTGTATTCAAGAGCTGTCATATGGGGAAAAAAAGAATTATACTTCTTTTTGTTTCTCCCCAGAGAGTAAAACAAGGGGTAATGGTAGAGGAGAAAAAAAAGGCAAATTTAGACTTGATGTCAGGAAGAATTTCTAAACAATTTGTTCAGTGGTTTTTCAATTCCACCCAACTCTTCATGATCCTATTTGGGATTTTCTTGGCAAAGTGGCTGGCACGATTTGGCTTTTTTTTTTCAGTTCATTTTCAAATGAAGAAACTGAGAAAACAGGGTTTAGTGACTTGCCCAGGGTCACACAGCTAATCTGAGACTAGATTTTAATTCAGGAAAGTGAGCCTTCCAGATTCTAGGGCTGGCACTCTCTTCATTGTATCACCTAGATGCCCTATACAATTAGAAATATCCTGAAGTGGAGCAGGCTATCTTGAGAAGCAGTGTTTTCTTTTACACTGGAAGTCTTTAAGTATAAACTGAATGACTTCTCATCAAAAATGTTGCAGTGGGAATTTCATAGTACTAGAAATTATTTCCTGGAAATAGGCTGTACTCAATAGCCTTAGAGAGCCCTGAAATTCTGTCTGACAATATTTTTGTAAACTTCAGAATTATTCAGCTTTACCAAATTTCCAAGACTTTTTCTTCTAAGTGCCATGAACACAGTAGGTGCTTAATTAAGAATTTCTCTACACTACTTAGTTTATCCTCAGATTACTGATCTACAATCTACAATTTGTCTGTGTGTGGACTCATATTTGGGGATTTTCTAGCTTGTTAGCAACTGGCAAAATTTGTGTTCCATTTGATGTAAATTTCAACATGACCTCTATGATGACCTAATGGAGAACCAGAGGAGGACTTTAGTAAAGAATATTAATAATTATCATCATTAGTGTTGCTTTATGGCATTTTATGTTTACAAAACGTTTTGTAACACATTATTCCATTTTTGTCTTACAGAACATCAGAGCAGGTGGATCTCCATTTTACAGATGAGGAAACTGAACCTCAGTTATATCAAATGGAATTGTTCAATTCTATAGTTTTCTACCCTGTGTATTATTGATGCTAGATACCATTCATCTCTGACTTCTCCATTCTTTTTCTTAGACTGATAGAGAAAGTTATTCAATCAGCATAATTTCACTCACTATATTTTTTTTGTATATTATATAAACACAACTGCTAAGAATCAATATTTAGACTTTTGTAGAAATTAACTCAAGGGTGGTAACATATCACTGATGTGCTGGTAAATCCCTTAACAACTAACTCTTTGTTGGGGAAGGGGGGAGGAACATATGCACAAAAGACTCTTAAATTTAATCTGTACTATATTAATATTTCCCATCACTTTCTAGGCAATCAACACATATTCATAGCTAAACAAAACAAATGCCCATATTGATGATATCCAAAAATGTATATCTCAATGTGCAAATTTAGTTCATTTCTTCTGGGTCAGGAAACGAGTCCATTAAGATCGTGTTTGATGATAGTTCTTAATTCTTTCAAAGTTCTTTTTTTTTACAGTGTTGTTATAGAGTTTCTCCATTTCTTGAATTCCAAAACTCTTATTCTTCTTGTCAGAGCCTTACTTACTTTGAAGGGATTTTCTGTCATATTTTCTAAGGTGTCTACTATTTTGTCCTATTTATTTCTTCTTTGATAGTGGGGTTTCCAATCTAACTTTCACGCTAAACTCATATTAAAAGTTTCATTTTACTTTTTAATCATTCTGGAATTTTTTATTTTTGTTTTATGATCTTTGGAAAATTGATAAAATGAATTACCTTGTTTTTTTTCACTGACAGTTTTTGGCTCTTTTCCCTTGAAAATATACACTTATTAGTACTTTGTTGTGTGACCCCTTTTGAACTCAGTCTTTTTTCCCCTCTTTTTTTGGAGTCCCATAATTGGTTTATCTGCTTAGAGCTAGGCTTATTACACTCAGCCTCTTTGTCTTTCAGTCCTTTTCTTCTCTTTCTAGCAGTTCTTGACTTCTCCTCCATTTTCTTTGTCAATATTCCTTAGCAGGGACTTCTGAAGCTGGTCAGCCTCTGCCTTCTCAAGTTGGGTGGTGTGAGGATATAGCTGATTCCTTCCACTGTGGGAATTCCACTGGGAGAGGACTGAGAACAGTTTATAGTCTCACTCTTACCCCCTTTCCTTAGGCAGGAAAGTCCCTTCTTCTCTAGTTGGCCCCACATTACAGTACCTCTTCTCTTCCATACTTGCATCCTCTTTTCTTATGAAGTCATAAGAAATGTGCTAAGTGGCACAGGAATGGAGCATTAAATTTACAGTTAGGAAGACAAAAGTTTTAGCTGTGTAACCTGAGTAAATCAGTCTACCTCAGTTTCCTCATCTATAAGTGGGAATAATAATAGTATATACCTCAAAGAGTTGTCAAAACAAAGGATATAAGCTTTGTAAAATGTTTTGTAAATCCTAAAACACTATATAGATGCTAATTATTATTACTATTTATGTGAATGGGACAAATCAATCTTTTTTCCTTGTAGGGGATGTGGGAAGTTCAGCAGACTTACTGTCTTTAAGAGATTCCCACTCTTGGACCAAGAGATCCAAACTTGAAATGTTATTTGCACTGATAGTCTTATATTCTCATGAGCTATGGTCTGGTAATGAAGTAATGTCCATAAAGTACTTTAAAGCTACATATATATAAACATATATATATATATACATACCACACACACATATACATATATATACATAAACAAATGTCCATTATTTTTATTATTTTTATAATTATTATCACCAGGCCTCCAGTCTGATAATGATTTTATTTCCTGAAATCTATAGTACTCCTGCTGAGCTCAAGCTTTGTTTATAGAGCAATACAGGGATATTCTGGTAAATATTTAACAACCAAGCTCTCTGGGGGGAAAAAACTGTATGCACACACTTCTAAATTTAATATGTATTATTAATATTTTTTTGTCTATCCACAAAGCAATAAATCAAGACTTGATTTGCAGTGATCACCATTTCTGAGGTATAAATGATCATGTTAACATTTAACAATGGGTTTTGCAAGCTGGTTGGAAATGATTATAACACACCTCTGATTCAAACTCACAAAATACCTAGAACCTGGGGGAGCTAACAGAAAGATTTTGAGATATAGGGGAACCAGGTGTTATATATAATTAGATTTATTTTTGCTGATCTTCTCAAATCCCTTTGGTGGCTTCCCATTGCCTACCAAATATAGTTCAAATTCCTTTTCCTTGCTTCCAGAGCCTTTTAAAATCTGGTACTACCCTATCTTTTCATTTTCTACATCATCTTGTTCATTAGAAATTGGGTCCCTCTGGGATTAGAAGATGGAAATGAACATAAGTGTTGCTCTGGGGTAAAGGAGTGATTCCTTGCACATTTTCCTTGTTGATCAACTATCATGGTTGACTCCCCAACTTTCCTTCCTTGGATATTTTGGGTTTATTGTTCCCCACTTTCTTTTCTTGAAGCAATTGGGGTTAAGTGACTTGCCCAGGGTCACACAGCTAGGAAGTGTTAAGTGTCTGAGACCAGATTTGATCTCAAATCCTCCTGACTTAAGGACTGGTGCTCTATCCACTTCACCACCTAGCTGCCTCTCCTTGGATATTTTGGACTGGTATCTGAATTTTGGTGCATGTATAGTTTGGATATCACTTGATGAGATAGAGTGGATACAGGGCAGAGTGCATAATTTAGTGCCTGTAGGATGCAAGATAAGATTTAGTAGAGTTTTTAAGGGAAAGAGATTGGAAAATGGGAGAGAGGGCCCCTATGTAGCATTTCATTTTTGTTGAAGGAGTAAATTAAAAAAATATGTATTAAATACTCTGATGAGCACTAAAAATTCAAATGGGAAAAGAAGACAATCCCAGCTTTCAGATATGTCCAAGGGCCATGGAAACATCATTTTTTCCTCACTCCCTACCTCACTTCAACTAGCCTTGTGGAATTAAGATCTAGTAGCTGCAATATGTTGAAGCCCCTGCTGTCTTAGAAGCTACAGCTACTGAAGACATAGAAAAGAAAGTTCTCATTGCCAAAGTCAAATGCTTCAATAACAGTAATAAATATGGATTTTTTAAAAAATGAAAATGTCATTAAAGAAGATATATTAAATAAAAAGTTTTTATTAAATAAAGGAGCCTAAAATGAATAATTTTGATTGCATTAAATTCAAAAGGTTTTGTATAAACAAAACCAATGCAGCAAAGGGAAGGAAAAAACTGGGGAAAATTTTTTACATGCAAGGTGTCTGATAAAGACCTTATTTCTAAAATATGTAGAGAATTGACTCAAATTGACAAGAATACAAGCCATTTGTCAATTAATAAATGGTCAAAGGATATGAACAGATAAATTTCAGATGAAAAAATTAAAGCCATTTCTAGTCATATGAAAAAAATGCTCTAAATTGGTATTGATTAGAAAAATGCAAAGACAATTCTGAAGTACTACTTTGCAATTCTCAAATTGGCTAAAATTATGGGAAAAGATAATGATAAGTTTTGGAGGGGATGTGGGAAAATTGTAACATTAATACATTGTTGGTGGAGCTGTGAACCAATCCAATAATTCTGGAGAGCAATTTGGAACTATGCCCAAAGGGCTATCAAACTGTGCATACCCTTTAATCCAGTAATGTCTCTACTGGATCTATATCCCAAAGAGTTCATAAAAAAGGAAAAGTACCCACATGTGCAAAAATGTTTGTAGCAGCCCTTTTTGTAGTGGCAAGAAACTAGAAACTGAGTGGATGTCCATCAGTTGGAGAAATGTTGAATAAGTTATGGTATATGAATGTTATGGAATATTATTTTTCTATAAGAAACAATCAGTGGACTGGTTTCAGAAAGGCCTGGAGAGACATACACGAACTGATGCTAAGTGAAGTGAGTAGAACCAAGAAAAAATTGTATGTGACAACAAGAAGATAAGATTTAGCTTTCTCATTTTTTCTCTTTTTGATCCAATTTTTCTCGTGTAGTATGATAAATGTGGAAATATGTTTAAAAGAATTGCCTGTTTAAGACAATTTTCAGAGGATGAAATTAAAACTATTTATAGTCATATGAAAAGGTGCTCCAAATCACTATTGATCAGAGAAATGCAAATCAAGACAACCCTGAGATACCACTTCACACCTGTCAGATTGGCTAAAATGACAGGAAAAGTTAATGATGAATGTTGGAGGGGTTGTGGGAGGGCTGGGACACTGATGCATTGTTGGTGGAGCTGTGAACGGATACAGCCATTCTGGAGAACAATTTGGAGCTATGCTCAAAAAGTTATCAAACTGTGCATACCCTTTGACCCAGCAGCATTTCTATTGGGCTTATATCCCAAAGAAATCATAAAGGAAGGAAAAGGCCCCACATGTGCAAGAATGTTTGTGGCAGCCCTTTTTGTAGTGGCTAGAAACTGGAAATTGAATAGATGCCCTTCAATTGGAGAATGGCTGAATAAATTATGGTATATGAATGTTATGGAATATTATTGTTCTGTAAGAAATGACCAGCAAGATGATTTCAGAGAGGCCTGGAGAGACTTACATGAACTGATGCTGAGTGAAATGAGCAGAACCAGGAGATCATTATACACGGCAACAACAGTACTATATGATGATCAATTCTGATGGACATGGCTCTCTTCAACAATGAAATGTTTCAAACCACCTCCAATTGTTCACTGAAGAAAGCCATATACACCCAGAGAGAGGGATGCGAAATGTGGACCACAACATAACATTCTCATACTCCTTGATTGATGTTTGCTTACATTGTGTTTCCTTTATCTGATATATCATTTGTGTAGATAAGATTTTTCTTGCACACCAATGATAAGTTTGGAAATATGTATACATATATTCGATTTGCCAATATTTTAACATAATTAACATGTAGTGGATATCCTGCCATCTAGGGGAGGGGTGGGGAGTTGGGGGGAAAAATTTGTAACGGAAAGCTATGTAAGGGTTATTGTTGAAGAATTACCCACACATATGTTATGCAAATAAAATAAAAATTTAAAAAAAAAAAGAATTGCCTGTTTAATCTATATTGTATTACTTGCTATCTAGGGGAGGGAGGAGGTGGGGGAGGAAAGAAAAAAATTTGGAAGACAAGGTTTTGCAAGGGTGAATGTCCAAAACTATGTTTTCATGTATTTTAAAAAAATAAAAGCCTATTGTTATATTTTTAAAAAGAAAAAAAAAAGGATGTATCACCGCCTACTGTGCTATTGTATCCTAAGGAAGATAGGGCATTTCCTTCTACCTTGCAACTGTACCCTCTTTTATCTTTTTTCTCCTTAAATGGAATATAAACTCTTGAACAATGTAAGTGCTTAATGCATTCTTTTGTCATTCATTCAAGGAACTCACAAATTGAGGGAGAGAGTACATATACAAGAGTATATTGGCCAGTGTGGGTGGGGGTGAGGATAGAAAGATCTAGGAGGTGGGCACCTAAATGGTGCAGTGAATAGAGCATCAGCCCTGAAGTCAGGAGGACTTGAGTTCAAATTTGATCTCAGACATGTAACACTTCCTAGCTGTGTAACTTTGGGCAAGTCACTTAACCCCCAATTGCCTAAGCGAAAAAAGAAAGAAAGATCTAGGAAGCCTTTTGGGGCATTGGGGTGAATCCCAGCAAGGTAAGGAATTTGGACAGGATTAGTGAATCACTGGAAGAGGAATCCACCTGGGATAAGAATAAAGCAGTAATTATGGGCTCCCTGGGATGGAGGAGAATAGGAGGTCAGCATCCAGCCAAGAAGGGAAAAGGGAAAAGGCAAGATTCACAGAAATGGGCATGTGTATGTGGTGATATAGGAAGAGGTATGGGTGGTAGGGGTAGATCTACTTAAGATTACTTCCCTATTTATTCAGCCAAACTGAATT
The DNA here is from genome assembly GCA_023553655.1 of Myrmecobius fasciatus. NCBI lineage: Eukaryota > Metazoa > Chordata > Mammalia > Dasyuromorphia > Myrmecobiidae > Myrmecobius > Myrmecobius fasciatus. The sequence goes on along the minus strand of JAJPUD010008626.1, from coordinate 59,653 downwards.
GCTTTCCTCCATCTTCCTTTATATACTCTCTAAATATTGTCTTGACTTTATGGCTTTCCTTACCATTTTCTGTTTAGCAGCATGCTTTCTCTGCCTCCACCCTTTCTACCTGTTGATTTCTTACCCATTCTTTAAAAGGTAGCTCTGACGCTTGCTATCACCTTTGAGATAACCCAGTTGATTTCCTGTTATCAATGACTTCCCTTCCATCTTCAGAGACATGTAAGATTTTGCTTACACTTTTATGCTGTATGTTATTATGTATTGACTGCTATCTATATTTGGGTTATAGTGTTTCCTTATTCTAAAACTTGCTCCATGAGAGCAACAATTGTGTTTTTGATAAATTTTACATTTCTTCTATCACTTTAGACAATGCAAATCAAATTAAGAAGATTTGAGTCATTTAATAAATTATCTAATTGAATCAAAAATGCAATTATTTCATCATGGTATTGTGGACAAAGAATCCAAATTAAGGTTTGAGGATCTGGATTGGAATTATGACTTCCTGTCTCTGTGACCTTGAACAAACAATCTCACTTTTTTTTGAGTCTTAGTTTCCTTATCTGAAAAGTAAGGTTAGACTGCATGGTCACTTAAGTTCCTCCAATTCTAAATTTTTGATCATATGAAACAGGGGAAATTTGACCTGTGTGGTTGTTGACAATTTGATGTCTGGAATGTCTGACTATGGTCTTAACTCTGTTTTTTGATATCAGCTCAAATTGGCAGCCTTTTAATCTTAGCCAACATATTGTAACTCCAAGTGGAAAATTATCAGTATGTCAGTAATCATTCTTCCTCCTGGAGAATGAAAGTAGATTCATTGTTCTCTGCTAGCCTCCATCATCTAATGTAATACCTGGAAGAATTTTTATCTTTTTTTTTTAAAAGAAGAATGACTTTACTGTCAGCCTTGTCTCTGGAAGAAATATGCATGGCCTTGTGATTGTTTCATTTCAAAATAAGGTTTTATTTTTCAGTGGTTATTTTCCTGTGAAGGAACTATATTGTTGCTGGGCAGAGTGCTAACTTGGTGTTAAGAGACCTAGGGTTGAATTTTACTTAAGACACATATTGGAGGCATGACTCGGGGCAAATCACCTAATCTCTCATGACTCAGTTTATTTACAGGATGGGGGTGATAGTAGTATTCAAAGCAATGTCATTGTCATGATCAAATAAGATATAATACTTATAAGACTTAAAGGGCTAAATGTCAGATACAGTCATCATTGGATATATAATATAATGAAAAATACTACTTTTTCCTATATTGACTAATCAGAATCAAAGTTGGTCAGGATATAAAACCCTTACTCTTGAGTTCATGTGAAAAACATATAATATTTTTATATATTATTATATTAAATATAATTATATATAACAATATATTATACTTATATGTATATAACTATAATATATAACAATATATGCCATATTGTTATATATATTATATATTTAATATTACACATATAATAATATTGTATACAATATTTTTTAACATATTCTTTCCAGAATTTAACTCAGAAATGGTATCAAAATTCATCCATTTATTTTTCTAGATGCTTTGACATCCATTCCTTTCTTTCCTAGAAGTGAGATCAGAGAAAAAAGTCTGGATCAAAGAGACTGGATACTCTTGAATGAATGGAACTCTTTGTTTACAAAGACTAAGGGAAGTGACCCAGATTCATTCTGATTATTTTTCCTTTCCTTAAAGTTTCAAAATGTCAACTCTGCATCTCCTAATGAATTATTCATTCTGACCCAAAATATATTAGAATAGCACCCCAAATCCGAGCAACGTTTTTCCTATGTTAAACTTTTCCTTTTGCAGAGAAGAGTCATGAGAATGAGAGTGGTAAGTAGGGTGGGGTAGACAACTAAGGACCATGATTTGTGGATTTTAGTTTTCTCCTCTAGGTTATTCATCTTTAGTTTCTTTAATTAATCCTCTTCAGGTATGGTATATATATGTTGTGTGATCCAAGTCACTTAACCTTTGCTTGTTTTAGTGCCTCATCTGTAGAATTGGGATAATGTCTCTTAAGGTTATTGTGGGGAATAATACTGTGAAGCATTTTGCATAAATACTATCTATCCTCCTCCTGATTATTATTACTATTACTACTATTATTATTACTATAATTTTCCTTGAAAGCAAATACTTTAAAATTTTTTTCATTTTTGTAGTACTACTTCCAACCATAGTGCCTTGCAGGTAGTAAGTCCTTAATAAATGTTTATTAGATTATATTGCTAATAATTAATTCCATTCCAATCTATTAAATATCTAAGAGTCAATAAGACTTGTATTCAAGTCTCATATCTGATATATACTGGCTATGTGACCCTGACAAGATACTGAATCTCTTTGTGACTCAGGCAACTTTCTACCATTATAAATTACAGAGATCCTCTGATCTCCTTAAACCAATGAAACCACTTGTCCCATCAAAAGAAAAAAAAAAGAAAGGACATCTTAAACTAATTCTATCCTTGCATGTAGATTTCTTTTTTTTTAATTAAAGCTTTTTATTTGTATAACATATGTATGGGTAGTTCCCCAACATTGATCTTTACAAAGCTTTCCATTACGAATTTTACCCCCAGTCCCCTCCCCTCCCCTAGATGGCAGGAAGTCCACTACATGCTAATAATGTTGAAATGCTTGAGAAGTTATGCAAGAAAAATCCTATCTACAAGAAAAAAAAAGAATCAGAGAAAGGCAACACAATTCAAACAAATGTCAATACAGATCATGAAAATGTTAGGTTGTGGTCCATATTTCATTTCCCTCTCTCTGGGTGTATATGGTTTTCTTCAGCGAACAATTGGAACCGGTTTGAGACAATTCTTTGTTGCAGAGAGCCATGTCCATCAGAATTGATCATCATGTAATACTGTTGTTGCTGTGTATGATGATTTCCTGGTTCTGCTCATTTTACTCAGCATCAGTTCATGCAAGTCTCTCCAGGCCTCTCTGAAATCGTCCTGCTGGTCATTTCTTACAGAGCAATAATATTCCATAACATTCATATACCATAATTTATTCAGCCACTCTCCAATTGATGGGCATCCCTTCAGTTTCCAGTTTCTAGCCACTACAAAAAGGGCTGCCACAAACAT
>JAJPUD010008626.1:33503-51518 GCA_023553655.1 Myrmecobius fasciatus | reverse complement strand
AAAGTGGTCACTAGTGGAAAAAGTTTAAGAAGCTCTGGTCTAGAGAATCTGCTTTACAGAATTGTTTTGATTCTTATATAAGATAAATAAGTAAAGTGCTTTGAAAACCTGAAAATGCTATAGAAAATAGTCAATTATCCTTAATCTGATTACTTTTTCAAGAGAGGTAGCCTCAGCATTTAGCCCATGCCTGGCATTTAATAGGTGCTTAATAAATGCTGATTGAACTGAATTAAATTGAATCTACATATTATTCTTTCTAGATTCCCAAATGAAGCAATGACGGCAGAGTAAGATAAAGTGATTTTCCCATGGTCACATACCAAGTCAATGGCCTATTTCCAGCTTTTCTGATATGTTCCTTCCCACTAGACTATGCTTCATTAAACCAGCTCAGGCATGATGGTCTCCTGAGCTTGCTTACATACATTTTTCTTTTTCAAAAAGGTGCACAAAAAGCACTTGCCAAAGTGTTAAGGTTGGGCAATGAAGCCAGATGTGACCAGATGGCAGATTGTGAGCAGCACTCATTTTCGACAAGGTCAGTGTGAAGTTCTAATGTTTATAAGAATGTTGTGCCGGGGTCTCTGGTACCTCAGAGTACAAAGCAGAAACTTGTCCTCCCTATTATAACCTGATATGACTGAAAAGATAAATTTCTGAAGAAAAATAGTTTGATGTCTTATTATAAACTTGGTCACTCTCTTAGTTAAGTAAAACAAGATAATATTTCTTCAGTAGCAATAGCTTGGTGACTTCAGCCTGTGGTCCAGTATTAACCCTTTCTTGTCTTTCTATTTGAAATCTATGTGTCAAAATTACATCCTAATTCTTGACATAACCCTAGGAGAAGACTTCTCACAAATTCTTTCCTGTATGTGTCCTCATCCAGGGAAATCCTAGGAAGAATTTATTAAATACTCTTCCTTCCTTCCTTTCCTCTTTCCTTCCTTTCTTCCCTCCCTCCTTTCTTCCTTCCTTCCCTCCCTCTCTTCTCCTTCCTTCTTTCCCCATTTTATTCCTTCCCTCCTTCCTCCCTCTCCTTCCCTCCTCCTTCCTTCCCTCCCTTCTTTCTTCCTTCCTTTTCTACTATTTTTCTTTTCTTTCTTCTTGCTTTTTTCCTTCTTTCCTATCTTTCTGTCCCTCTTTCTAAGTGCTTGTCTGTCTATCCTAGCTAGCCATCATAACTCTCACAAAATCTTCTAAGGTCATTCCCTGACTCTGGCAAACTGTGAATATTATTTTTTTGGCTTCTTTCACGCTTTCCCAAAAGGTCCTCAGTCACTTGCAAATACTCAAATTAACAAGACATTGAATATAAGATAAATATTAATTAATTCTATAAAAAAATTGCAGAATATTCTCATACTTGCAACCTTTGAGAATGCCTTTCTAAGGGGCTTTAGGCAACTCTTCTCTTTGGTGGGTCCTACCTACCCTAGGGACCATATTATTCAGAACAATAAAAGGATGGGGTGATTTTCTACTATGCCAATATCTCTTGCACTTCTAAGGGCAAGGGCTAAGGACTGGTTCTCTTTTGTTGGGGTTCTGTCATCATTGCAATATCTCTGTCTGGCACCTGATTCTTCTGGACTGAGTAATCCCTCATATACAGAATTAAATAACTTTTTGTACATAGCCATCCTTATGAAAAAATAGGAAAGAGTTTACCCAAACCTTCATGGAGAGAGGCTTAGATATAGGTCCATAATACATTCTCCCACCTGTAGCATGGGGGTGTTGTATGTGGCTCTAAAGGAGGCAGAATAGATATCTCTAGTTCTTTTTCCTCCCATTCTTCTTCAAGGAAAATTTTTATTTCTGCTAATAGAAAAAGCGGAGATTGGTGCCAAAAGCTTGACCACTCTGCTTCCCTCTGAAAGAGGGAGTACCGGGCTAGAATTATATTTCTCTGCCTCCATAAATATTATTAGTCTAGGAAATGTTTTCAGGTTCGAACTAAAATTCTGATTGCTATTCACTAATGTGGAAAGGAAGATCCAAGCTTGTAGATAAGACTTGTCTTTCTTTCTACTTCCACAGAGAAGTAGTAAAGAAACCTTTTTTTTTTTACCCAGACCAATACCCATAATACAAATCAATATAGCAAAACAGAAATCAGAGAAAATATACATAGGAAAACACATACTAGATAATACAAAGTGAAGGAATTCTCCCAGCTAAAGAAAGGGAGTCTCAGATCTCACCCAAGAGGAAATTGCCTTAAGTCTCTAATGTAGTTAAGCCAGGGATAGTAACATTTACTCTCATCTCAGTTTCTTCTTGGAATTTTATTTTTCCTTTAGTAACCTGAAGTGGGGGGTTGGCATTTTTGATTTTTTCTTTTGAGGCTAGAAGCCAGAAGTACCAGAAGCAAATGCAGAACCTAAAAAGATTAAAAAGACTGGAGCTCTCCTTTCTCTGGTTCTAGCCAGCTCTACCTACCTCTCAAGCAGGTGTGGGGCATTGATCTCCACCAATGAAGAGAGAGCTCCATAACAATGGGCTTTGGGATTTTGATTATGTATATTTTATACAAGTAAAGTACTGTATATTTGTGTTACTTGTCTTGTTTTTCATTTAGAGATATTAGTAACCATACTAATCTATTAGGATCCATTTCAATATCTATAGCATTCTGGGCAATGAATTAAGTTGATTTTGTTTTTAATTATCATGTAGTGGATATCCTGCCATCTAGGGGAGGGGTGGGGAGTAGGGGGGAAAAATTTGTAACAGAAAGCTTTGTAAGGGTTAATGTTTAGGAATTACCCATACATATGTTTTGCAAATAAAAAGTATTAATAAAAAAAAGTTGATTTTGTTTTAAGGCAAAAACTATAGTCACTATACCCACCTGTATAGGCGCTTGTTATATGCAAGTAATGTTGTTTTTTGTGATTATGAAGAATGTTGAAGTTCATTGAGAAGTTACAAGAGAAATATATGATAACATCATTCAAAATCATTGATAAATCACCTGCTATGTGTCAGGTACTCTACTAAGCACTATAGATACAAAGTTGATAATAGCAAATTATATAATTACACAGTCACATTTGTGAATAATTTGTGATTCTGGCAGCATAAGGAGCTCAGGGATGGAGAAACAACTATCAGGCTTGCTAGAAAAGTGTCTAAAAATTTCCTGATGCACAGAGAGACATGATCACACCTTATGTATCAGAGGTAGAGATTTAAATATATATTTTTCCTACCTCAAAGCCCAGCTCTTGATCCACTATACTAAGTTGCCTCATAATTAAATAAGACTGAAAAAAAGATTACTTTGTGAACTAAAATAAATGTACTACTTACTCACCATTAATGTAATTTACAAGCTGATATTAAATCAAAAAGACAAATAAAAGTCATGTATTCATGGAACATTTTGTAGCCTGTTTTTGCTGGTTGGTTGACTGATATTCTAAGTATCAGAGGTAGAGATTTAAATGTATTTCTTCCTAACTCAAAGCCCAGCTCTTGACTCACTATACTAAGCTGCCTCATAATTAAATAAGGATCAATGAAAAAATAAGACTACTTTGTGAACTAAAATAAATGTACTACTTACTCACCATTAACGTAATTTACAAGCTGATATTAAGTCAAAAAGACTTAAATAAAAGTCATATATTCATCGAACATTTTGTAGCCTGTTTTTGCTGGTTGGTTGACTGATATTCACTGTATAAAATAAAAATGGTTCTGGGGAAGGTGATTGATCAAAATGTGTAAATATTTTTCAAACAACTAGACATTTTTACATTTTTTTTCTTGGAGAGCACTGAAAAGATGATGACTCATTAAACAGAGTAGGCACATTGTACTATAAAAGTAGAAATGATAACATCTGTTCTTATTCTTTTTCCAGGGAATATTCTAAAGACAAATAAGAGAATATATGGGAAAACACTCAAGGATTTTTGGAAGGCACTGTGGTGATTATTCAAGGTACAGCAGTAGTAATGAGAAACAGCATGGTATAAATGATAGAGAGTCAGTATTGGAGCGAAGAAGATCTGGCTTCAAATTCCATCTTTTACACTGATTGTATGACCCTGGGTATATTACTTAAACTCTCAATACCTTAAGCAACTCTAAGCTCAATAATTGTGAAACAAATGCTGAGAATTTTATTAAAACAGGGAATTTCCTCACTGAAGAGCTCCCTACTTCCATGAAATCACAAATTCAGATCTCTTCCCTTCCCCACAAAAAGGCAATATCAGAAATAATTATATGTAATTTTTTCACACTTCTAGATACTAGTTCTGTCAAGTTTCATTAATGGATCTCCAATTTCCTCTAAGTACTTTTTCCACTGATATAAACTTAAAGCTGCCTATGACTCAGTAGAGCTAGGGTTAAGAACTTCTGTTCTGCTATGACTGTCAACCCTAACCAAATGAACAAAGAGTCACAGAAGTTCTGTAACTGCTGTTAACTCTAAAACCAACCAACCAACCAAATAAACAAACTAACTAACTAAAAAGTTTATACAGGTTATCAAAATCACAGACTCTAAAAATGAAACAAAACAAAATATAACCAAAGAGAAAACAGTGGGTTATAAGCAAAAAAAGCTTTCTTTTTTTCATTAGAGGAAGGAAACTAGACATATATGTTATGGGACCTCCTGAAGAAGAAGATGTGCTTTAATTTGAACAAATCAATACTTATACCAATGGCCATGCAGTGAGCTGGAGTCCCTTCAATGAGGGTTAATAGTAACAATGAGACAAGTTTGATTCATAGCAAGGTTTCATGATCAGAACATGATACTACAGGTTTTTGTCCAAACTCAGAGACTATCTGATGCTGGTATAAAACAATTCTGGGATTTTGCTGTGTCTGAGGTCATCCAGAAGTGTGCACAGAAAATAGTTGCTATGTCAAGCTCAGGATAAAGCTTGCTTATTGGTTCTTAGCTCTAAATAGGATGTTTCCTAAAAGTAAATTGAGAAAAGTAAAAAGAAAGGAGTTGTCTTGGCATAGGGACGCTTATAACTCTAAACTCTTAATCTTTAGTATCATGGACCTTTCTAAAAGGCTGGTGAAATCTATAGATTTCTTCTCAAAATAATATTTTTAGATTACCAAATTATATTAATGGAATTGCAAAAGCAACTGCTTATGTTGAAATACAATTATCAACCAACCTGTCCCCCAAGATGATGGTACAGGCAAAGAAAGAAGCAGTTGATTCTCACTGCCCTTCCATGAAAGAGTAACAAAGTTATAGTCCTGCAAAGCTAAGAAGGCAGTATTTAAGGATGTTTACAGCCAGAAAAAAAGAAGAAAATTTTAACTCTTCCTAGCCCAGATATTCTCAGAAAAGTGCTCCTAGGTGGAGCAAGCCTGGTTTATTTGGGAGCTAGGCCATGTTTTTTTTCTCCCATTCCTCTATCTTCATTCTACCCTCCCCTTCCTTTTTTATTCTAAGAGATGTCAAACAACTCTTCTCTCTGATGATTCCCACCTTGGAAATTATACAGTCCAAATGATTCAATCTCAAAAAAAAGAGATAGGTCAGAATTGTTCCTCATTACATGTGATTTTTCTGCTATGCTAATCTCTCTAGTACTGGGCAAGGGCTGCTAAATCTGCTGCAAAGAAAACAGGATTAGAACACCCTGGATTACTTGTAGACATCAAAGCCAACAAACATCAGATCAAACGGGATCTAAAGTTGATGAATGACATTGATTTGGCCAAAGGTTAACATATTGAAATGGCCTTATGGAGAGAATGCCTAAATATGACTTGCTCTAGGCTTTGATGCTTTGGATATTATCAGCTAAAGTGAAACTATCCAAACTACCTCCAAACTACCTCACATACAATAAAGCTTTCTAGGATATACTTTTTTTTTTAAAGAAAGTTATTAAAGAATTTAAAAACTATATTGGCAATTCAGCTATGGCCATAAAATCCATCACCCTGAAGTCAGTCCATTAAGAGGCCTCTTGGAACTCAGCTATCCAGTTCTCAGAGGATAAACATGCATATCTTCCATTATTGGTCTGGTACTTAAATCCTTTCCATCTTACTAGTCACTGTCAAAGAACCCAGGGTTACATCCGTACTGTAATGAAGCATCAAAAATTACTTGATTATTAGGAGTTCAGAGAATATTTATTTTGATGTTTTTGTCTTGCAGTTATTCTTTTCATCCCAGAAAATTCTCTGATCCTTAAATATAATTCAATAATCTCAATCAATCAATCAATCAACAAGCATTTTTAGGTGCTTTTTAAATGGCAGGCACTGTGCTCCTGAGTTCAAGAAGGTTATATTTTATGGGATGTACCTATATATCTATAATCAAAGCCACAATACACATATAGGCAAATACATGAATAAATGTGTATCTATTTATACACGTACATACATACATACATATATTAATAGTATATTGCAAAATAGACAAAGGTAACTTTGTGGGAGAGGTATTAAAAAATGGGAGAATCAGAAAAAACTTAATGAGGAAAATGATATGATATGAGTCTTGAAGGAAGCTAAAGATTCTATAACCCCTCCAAACTACCACCAGCCACAACAATAGCAATCAACTACCATCATCACCACAACAAAAACAATAACCCATATTTTTGGCCAACAATGCACTTGTGAATATGGTCTTTGTTGTTGTTATTCAATTTGATTTGATGTTCTTCTTCATGACTAATTCTTCATGACCTTCTTCTTTATTCCTCAAAAAACCTTCTTCTTCATGACTAATTCTTCATGACCACATGAACCATAGCACATTAGTCCCTTCTTTATATTATAAAATGCTTAACACTTTTTGCCATAAGCTACTTTAGAAATTAATTTTAAATTGGCTTCAATTGACATAAAAGCCACAAGGGCATAGTGTTTTGGCCTGGCAACATAAATTAAAAAAAAAAAGATGGCTCTTATATTCTTCTTTGAAGACTGAATTTTTTTATTATCAGAAATTTTATTTCTTTTCTTTTTCTTTTTAGTTCCAAGTTTTCTCCCTCTCTCTCCACCTTTTCTCATATCCATTGAGAATACAAGAAATATGATATACACATATATATGTCTTTATATATGTGTTTATAGAGAGAGACACATGTTATTAAAAACATTTCTGCATTAGGTATGCTCAGGGCAAAAAAAGAAAGAAAAATAAAGGAAAAAAAATATACTTCAGCTTTTTCCCTCAGACTGCCAGATCTCTAACTGGACATAAACAGCATTCTACATCATGAGTCCGTTGGAGTTATGGTGGATTATTGTATTGATTAGAGTTACTAAGTCTTTCACAGTCAGCTACAGTATTATTGTTGTTGTATAGATTTTTCTCCTGGTTCTTCTCACTTCACCTTATATTAGTTTATATGGCTTACTAAGTTTTTCTAAAATTGTCCCTTTTATCATTTATTATATATAATTTGAGTATTTTATTATATTTATATATCATAACTTGTTCAGTAAGTCCCCAGCTAATAGGCATCATATGATATCCATATATTTGATTCCTTCTTCTAAAAAATTGCTTATATCTTTTGACAATTTATAAATTGGAGAATGATTTCTGTTTTTATAAAATTGGCTCAGTTCCCTATATGTGTGAGGAATGAGAGTTTTATCAGGGAAACTTACTATAAATTTCCCCTTCCACCCTTCCCTACCAGTTTCCTGTTTTTCTTCTAATTTTGGCTGTATGGGTGAAGAGTGAGATATTGAGAGTAGAATAAGACTGTATTTTTCCACAGGCAACATTGCAACTCTAGTTTTCTCAACTAGAAATTAATGTCTGGAGAATATGGAGAAAGCACTCGTGAAAATGGCCTTCTCTCTCCAATATAATGTTTTAACTTTTTTTTTTTTTGCCATGATGCATAGGTGCTGGGAATATAAATATAAGTAGAAAGAAAGGTAGTTTCTTTCCATAAGAATCTTATATTCTAATTGGGGAAGATAACACATAAAAGGAAGAAGAAAAAAGGAGGAAGAGATGGTGAGGATGATAGAAGATGGAAAATGATAGAGGAAATACAGAAAGTCAAGGATAGAATCCTTAAAGGAGTGAAGTCATGGCTGGCATGGGCTCTAAAATGGAGGGTTTGGGAAGAACCAGCCAATAAGAGGAATGGCTGAAAGGGCAGAGTATAGTTTTATTGTGAGAAAGCCAAAATGAGTTTCCAGGGTAAGGTGGCTGCTATGCAATGGTAAAGGAAATCCAGAGTGTCAGGAATGGAGTCCAAAGAGGAATAAGCAGATGTAGATCTATGATAAACTGATATTTCTATACTAAACATAGATGAGAAAAGAGCATGATGAAAGAAATGGAACAAATACAAAATAGTTTTATCCATCAATCCAGTGCAAAGGCATGGAGATGGATGATTTAAGAAATAGAGGAAAGGACAATTTGGTTGGATGAAGGAATGTGGGAAAAATGAGAAATTAAGACAAGATGGCATAAAATCTGCTAAAAATTGCCTATATTTTTGTTTTTTGGTCTTCACAAGGTTATTGTGCAATCATTTAGTTGTGTCTGACTCTTTGTGCACCCTGTGGACCATATTATCCTTGGAGTTTTCTTGGCAATGATACTGGAGTAATTTACTCTTTCCTTCTGTAGTGGATTAAACCCAGTAGTAACTTAGCTACTTGCCCAGAATTACATAGTTAGTAGGTGTCTGAGGCTGAATTTGAACTCAAGTTCTAGGTGTCTCCAGTTCCAGTGCTCTCTCCACAGCAGCCTCCTAGGCAAATAGCTAGTAAGTATCTGAATAAGTATTTTGGCTGAATTTATACTCAAGTTTTCCTGACTCCAAGCCCAGTGCTCTATTTACTGAGCCACTTAGATGACTCAAACAATTGAAGTGTACATCACACAGGATTCTCAGGTGATTTTCCATCCTTGTACTAGCCAGTCCCAACCCTGATTAGTTTACAAGATTAGATAAAATAGCATATTCAGGGTGTTATGATTATAGACAAGATAGATCATAAGATAGTGGTTCTGAAATATAATTCTTTACTGGTCAACAACACTTATTAAGATTTTACTATGTGCTAGACTATGAGGATTACTCTAAGATTCTGGGGCACCATAGAAAAATAGAACATGAAGGGTTAACCAAAAGCCTTGCACAGCTATACTGAAAACAATGGATGATCTTAGGAAGTTCAATATCAATACACCTGCATTCCTATACTTTTTCCGGGCTGTTGTTTATAAATGAAAGTTAAAAAGCAAAATTGATTTTTTGAGGAATAAAGAAAAGGATGGGGATTTCTGGGGAGGAAGACATGTGTGAAGGGTGAATTTTATAATTTGATTTTCTCTAAGTGTGTGGATTTATATCAGTGTGAACTGTGGGAGTAACAAAACTCCATCTTCTTTTCCTATTTCTAGAAACCAGTTTCTGACAGTCTACTGAGGACACCTTACCTGTTGGGAGTTGCTCTTTCTCGAAAGTTTGTAATAAATCCTTTTTGCTTTTCTAAAAAAGAAAAAAAAAAAAGAAGCCACTTTTCTCAAGTAAGCCCTCTCTCAGTGACCACATGTATTTTCCTATAAATACTTTTTTACATACATCAGCCTATAGTTGGAAGAAACCTTAGAGGTCCCTGAGTCTAATTTTTTGATTTTACAAATAAGGAAACTGAAGGACAGAAGGGTTAAGGACTCACTCAGAGTAGCACAGTCTGAAAGAGTCTGAAAGGAAATTTGAATCCAGATGTTTCTGACTCCAAGTCCAGTATTCTATTTATTCCTCATATTTCTATGCTTACTTTGACATATGTATTTCTAACTATTGCAAGTAGAACTGGAAATTCCCTTTCTCTAGTTTTATGTTGCTATGGCATAAACCTTGGATTAACTGAGACCAGCTAAGATTTCTGCTATTGTGTGAGTCCCAGGGGTGATGTCACAAGCAAGCTTAATGCATCCAAGGGCCCAAAGGACTATAGGATAAAGTTCAGCAAACTGTACCTAACGAGATTATGCAGATGCTTTTAAGTGTCTGAGACTGCTGGAAAATGAAAAAAGGCATTCTGAAGCTTCAACTCTTTGCTCTTCCAAACATTCTTGGTGGCCTACTGCTTTTTTCTTCTATTGCATTTGTTTTGCCACTTTTATTTTCTTAGACCTTATTAGGGACTGAGTAAGTTCTTTTTAATTATTACTTTGGGGGGATTACCCCCTCTCACTGGGTTGTTGTGGAAACTGCTAGGCAGTTTCAGGTTTGGAATTTGGATTTTTCCAAGTTCCCTGCCTGTCACCATTGTCAACCAAAAAGCTGTGCAATGCATCCGCAACCCTGGGAGTTACTGAACTCCTTGCTGCAGTTCACAAGGCTTCATGAGTAATTTTTTTTTAGATAATGATGTCTAAGTCAAATATTAAAAATGGCCATGGGGTGGAATAGGGGGAAGAAGGATAAAAAGGCCAAGACTATCTCTAGGATCCTTTTAAGTTCTAAATTCTATGATCCTATGGGGAAAGTGATGAAATTTCCAAGACCAGTAATTACATTTGAAGAAGAGTGCTGACTGGGTAAAATCCTTGTGGGAAAAGCATAAGAATGAGTTATTTCAGTCCCAGATCAGGCACTGCTGTGATAACAGCAATAATGGTACAAAGCTACAGACAATCACTTACGGTTATTGACAGAATCAAGGGCAGTCTGAGCCTTTCTCTGGAGGACATTAGGAAACTATTTTTCTAAAGGTAATATGTTCTTTCATCAACAGATTAGAAATATCACAGTCTACAACCCATTAAACAGATTGTCCCTGGGCTCTCATCCAATCTACCAATTTCCTCTTTGTATCTGAACAAAGATTCCCTAGCTTCAGCCCTGTCCTTAGCACATTAAATCCTCATTATTTGGCTTACTGTGGGATCCATCTAGCCAGAGAACATAGCTGTCCCCTTCTCCTCAAAGAATATTAAGAAAACCTAAAATGGTCGGGCTTCATACCCTTAAGAATATTTCACTAATTTATATTAAGTTAAAAAGTTTCTATACAAACAAAACTAATGCAGACAAGATTAGGAGGGAAGCATCAAATTGGGTTCTGATAAAGGTCTCATCTCTAAGATATATAGAGAATTGTCTCATATTTATAAGAATTCAAGCCATTCTCCAATTGATAAATGGTCAAAAGATATGAACAATTTTCAGATGAGGAAATTAAAACTATTTATAATCATATGAAAAGGTGCTCCGAATCACTATTGATCAGAGAAATGCAAATTAAGACAACTCTGAGGTACCACTACACACCTGTCAGATTGGCTAAAATGACAGGAAAAGATAACTATGAATGTTGGAGGGGATGTTGGAAGACTGGGACACTGATGCATTGTTGGTGGAGCTGTGAACGGATCCAGCCATTCTGGAGAGCAATTCGGAGCTATGCTCAAAAAGTTATCAAACTGTGCATACCCTTTGACCCAGCAGTGTTTCTATTGGGCTTATATCCCAAAGAAATCATAAGAGAAGGAAAGGGCCCCACATGTGCAAGAATGTTTGTGGCAGCTCTTTTTGTAGTGGCTAGAAACTGGAAACTGAATGGATGCCCATCAATTGGAGAGTGGCTGAACAAATTATGGCATATGAATGTTATGGAATATTATTGTTCTGTAAGAAATGACCAGCAGGACGATTTCAGAGAGGCCTGGAGAGACTTGCATGAACTGATGCTGAGTGAAATGAGCAGAGCCAGGAGATCATTATATACAGCAACAACAATACTATATGAGGATCAGTTCTAATGGACATGACTCTCTTCAACAATGAAATGCTTCAAACCAGTTCCAATTGTTCGGTGAAGAGAGCCATATACACCCAGAGAGAGGGATGTGAAATGTGGACCACAACATAACATTTTCATGTTCTCTATTGAGGTTTGCTTGCATTGTATTTCCTTTATCAGATTATTCTTTCTTGTAGATATGATTTCTCCTGCCCAAAAAATGATGCAATAACTATACTTATATTTGATTTCTTAAGTATTCTAACATAATTATCATGTAGTGGATATCCTGCCATCTAGGGGAGGGGTGGGGAGTAGGGGGGAAAAATTTGTAACAGAAAGCTTTGTAAGGGTTAATGTTTAGGAATTACCCATACATATGTTTTGCAAATAAAAAGTATTAATAAAAAAAAGAGAAAAAAAATAAAAAATAAAATGTAAAAAAAAGAATATTTCACTAATAATTGCTAGTATCTATTTTTTGCTTTAAGAATTTAAAAAGTGAAAAGTTTCTGTACAAACAAAACTAATGCAGACAAGATTAGGAGGGAAGCATCAAATTGGGAAATCGTCTTTACATTTAAGGGTTCTGATAAAGGCCTCATTTCTAAAATATATACAGAATTGTCTCATATTTATAAGAATTCAAACCATTCTCCAATTGATAAATGGTCAAAGGATATGAACAGACAATTTTCAGATGATGAAATTAAAACTATTTATAGTCATATAAAAAGTTGCTCCAAATCACTATTGATCAGAGAAATGCAAATTAAGACAACTCTGAGATACCACTACACACCTGTCAGATTGGCCAAAATGACAGGAAAAGATAACGATGAATGTTGGAGGGGATGTGGGAAAACTGGGACACTGATACATTGTTGGTGGAACTGAATGAATCCAACCATTCTGGAGAGCAATTTGGAGCTATGCTCAAAAAGTTATCAAACTGTGCATACCCTTTGACCCAGCAGTGTTTCTATTGGGCCTATATCCCAAAGAAATCATAAAAGAAGGAAAGGGCCCCACATGTGCAAGAATGTTTGTGGCAGCCCTTTTTGTAGTGGCTAGAAACTGGAAACTGAAGGGATGCCCATCAATTGGAGAATGGCTGAATAAATTATGGTATATGAATATTATGGAATATTATTGTTCTATAAGAAACGACCAGCAGGATGATTTCAGAGAGGCCTGGAGAGACTTGCATGGACTGATGCTGAGTGAAGTGAGCAGAACCAGGAGATCATTTTTCACAGCAACAACAATACTATATGATGATCAATTCTGATGGACATGGCTCTCTTCAACAATGAAATGTTTTAAACCACTTCCAATTGTTTACTGAAGAAAGTCATATACACCCAGAGAGAAGGATGTAAAATGTGGACCACAACATATCATTTTCATGTTCTCTATTGATGTTTGCTTGTATTGTATTTCCTTTATCTGATTATTCTTTCTTGTAGATATGATTTCTCTTGCACAAAAATGATGTGTGGAAATAAGTATACATATATTTGATTTCTTAAGTATTTTAACATAATTAACATGTAGTGGATATCCTGCCATCTAGGGGAGGGGTGGGGAGTAGGGGGGAAAATTTGTAACAGAAAGCTTTGTAAGGGTTAATGTTGAAGAATTACCCATACATATGTTTTGCAAATAAAAAGTATTAATTAAAAAAAAGAATTTAAAAAGTGCAATATCTTATCTGATCCTCATAATAACCTGGAAGGTTAATGCCATTATTACCTATATTTTGCATACTAAGAAAATGAAGCTCAGAATGGTCAAATGACTTACCACTATTCAGTATCTGCACCAAGTCTAATTGACTGCCTTCCTGAACAGGACTCTCTCTGGTCATTAATATTCTTCCTGGTTAGTGAATTCTCATCTCATCATACTCTGCCCATCTCAGAGATTCTGAATCCTGAGTTGTCAATGTACTTATCTCATTCCCCATCCTTCATTGCCTATATTTATCCCTAACACTAAAATTTCCAGTTCCAGATCTACCTGCCCCTTCTACCATGCTCTTTGGAATTAAAAGATTTACTTTCATCTTAAACCGTTTCCTTTTCTACTTCTCGTCTTCTGGTGTTCACTGATACTTTTCTCCTTAATGATGATACAGTATTGCTGGCTAACCTTTCCAATTCTGGTTGTATTTTCACTCATATCCCAAACACCATATTTGTGGCATTGGGGTTGAAATAATCCTTGCTCCCCATTGCCATTTCCAAAGTCTTTTTCTATCTTCCTCACTCAGTAACTTCTCCTCCTTTAAAGTTTATTCACTTTATCAAGATTATGGGTCACATAATTACTGTGTCTAAGGCTGGATTTGAAACCAAGTTTTCCTGACTTCAGGCCAGTGCTCTCTCCACCCAGTCACTACCTGCCTCCTTTTCTCCCTCTATTCTCTTATTTTGTGATCTCATCAGTTCCCACCAAGTCAATTATCAACTCTAGACAGATGATGATCAGATCAGTTTATTTATTCCTAATCTCTCTCCTCATCTCCTATTACAGATATTCCATACTGAATGGTTTGGAAATATCCTAAATTGATGATGTCCAAACTGAATTCATTATATTCCCTGACCTTTCTCTCCTGACCAAAAATTTCCTGTTATTATCAAGAGCACCACTATATTATCAGACACTTAGATTTATCACCTTGGTATCATTTCTGATTCCTTATTTTCATCCCAAATATTTAATCAATTGCTAAGTCAATATTTAACAAATACTAGATGGTGATGATGATGATGATACAGATTGAACACAAGTTTTCCTGGCTCTAGGCCTAGTACTCTAACCATTTCTCCACATTGCTTCTATCTGATGAGCTGAAGTCATTGACCAATTTAATACCTTGTAGTTTTCAAAGAAGGTATAATGGGTTAATATTAAAGACAAGACATAGCAATATTCTGGATGTCCTCTTCTTTGAATATAATTCATCCAAATTTACCCAAAAAAAATCCTTATTTTAAATGGTACTACAAGTGGGTACAGATCAGTAATTCTGTTTAAACCTAATCAATATTATTTAAAAGAGGTAATATGGGGTGATAGACAGAGTCCTTAGCTTGAAATAAGTGAAATCTAGGTTCAAATCATACTTTTGATATATAATATGACCTTGGGCAAATCACTTAATCTCTAGATACCTCAATTGCTTTCTTTGCCAGATTGTCACCTAATGAAAGGAGTTCCCACAAAGGGAGTTCTCCATGCTGGAAAAAAAAATCACAGATCATTTGAAGATTCATTTATCATCAAAATAAAATAATTATTGGTCTTTATTGTCTTTATTTTGGTTAGGATTTATGTATTTTTTATTGGATTTGGGGATGTAATAGAAATAAAGATAATATCTATTTAAAAGGTTTGGTTTGTTATATCTTATTTTAAACCTTAACGTAGCATTGACAGAGTTCAAGGATTAGATGGCTAAAAGTTGGAGAATTGCCCAATGGACACTTCATAAATATTTGAAGATGATCACATTTGTACACTCACATTATCTTTCATTATAATTTAACAATTATGGAATGAGTAGATGTTCAAAGAACATAAGACATCATAATACATTCATATGTTATGCTCCAGCAAAATTGGATACAGCAAATCTGTTAAGAAATATGAGTAGTTAAACAAAAAATTCCATATTATCCATGTCCAAAAATGTTTCACCTGCATTTTGAATCCAATACTTCTATGTAAGAAGGCACAATAACAGACCTTTGAAATGGTGGTTGACCATTGCATTAAGTAGAGTTCTTATGTCTTTCAAAATTGTTTTTACATGATGTATATACATTGTTATGGTAATATTGCCCTATATCCATTTATATGAGGGTTCCCATGTTTCTGTGAAATCATCTCTTTGATAATTTCTCATAGTATAATAGTATTATATTATATTCATATACCATAATTCTCCAAATGATGGGTACTTCTTAGTGTCTAGCTCATTGCCACTATAAATAGAGCTCATATACATATTTTGTACATATAGATTCTTTTCCTCTTTGATGTCATTGGTTTATTAGCTGGGTCAAAGGATATGTACAATTTAATAAATTTTATAGTATTATTCCAATTTTTTTCCCAGAATTTATCACAGCTCTACCAAATTTTATTCATGTACTTTCTTCTAATAGCCTCTTTAATATTTGTCATTTTATAGTCCTTTTTAATAATATAATGAGTATGAGATAGAACTACAAAGATTTTTCTTCTTATCCTCACCCCCATTATCAGTTTCATTTTAAAGGTTAAGTGAATTTTTTGTGTATATAAAATTTTAAAATATTTTGTAATCCAAAGTCATCCATTTTATCTTATGTATTCTTTTCTCTCTCTCATTTGTTCATGAATTCTTTCCCTATACATAGAGGCAAAAAGGTATTTCTTCCTTATTATTCTAATTTACTTATCACATGGATTAATTTTAGTATATGGTATTAAGTGTTGTCTAAGCCTATTTTCTGCCTCTATTGTGAAATCTTTCCAAAATCCTTTGTTGAATATTAGTAGGCTACAAGGCATATTTTCTTCTATATATTTGCATGCTTAACTTGCTCCACTGATTGACTTTTATCTCTTAACCAATTTCAAATTCTTTTACTGACTACTACTCTGTAGCATAGTTTGAGATTGGGAACTGTGAGGGCTCTTTTATTCCCATTATTTTTTCATTATTTCTCTTGAGAATCTATTTTTTGTTCTTCCACTGAAATTAGTTACTTTTCCCCTTATGTATCTAAAGTAACCCTTTAGGAGTTTGATTGATATTATACTAAATAAAGCAATTTGGGTGAAATTATCATTTTATATATTGACTTTTCTTATTTCCCTAAGAGTTTTTTATAATTACATTTCATATAGTTCTAGATGTATTATGAGAGACATACTCCCAAGTATTTTATGCCTTCTATAGAAATTGTAAATAGAATTTGTCTCTTTTTTTGGGGGGGGGGGGACGAGTTGATATACAAAGATGTGGGTTTGTTTTATATTCCACAACTTTTCTGAAGTTGTTTCAGTTAATTTTTAGTTAGCAATTATTTGCAAAAGCGATAAATTTTTTTCTCTTCTTGTCTATGTTTATTTCCTCATTTCTTTTTTCTCACCTTATTGCTATAAGTAGGATTTTTTAACCCTTTATCAAATAATAGTGATGATAATGGATATCTTTGCTTTAAATGTGATATTATTAGGAGGGTCTCTAGTTCACTGCTTTTCCATATAGCATTTTTGGAACACGTTTGTGTTTTGAAATCTCTACATAGCACTAGTCTTTTTTTTTTTTTTTTAACACGAATGCTTGAAAGTCCTGTATTTCATTAAAAATAATTTTCTTAGGTGCTCCAAATCACTGTTGATCAGAGAAATGCAAATCAAGACAACCCTGAGGTACCACTTCACACCTGTCAGATTGGCTAAAATGACAGGAAAAGTTAATGATGAATGTTGGAGGGGTTGTGGGAGGGCTGGGACACTCATGCATTGTTGGTGGAGCTGTGAACGGATACAGCCATTCTGGAGAACAATTTGGAGCTATGCTCAAAAAGTTATCAAACTGTGCATACCCTTTGACCCAGCAGCATTTCTATTGGGCTTATATCCCAAAGAAATCATAAAGGAAGGAAAAGGCCCCACATGTGCAAGAATGTTTGTGGCAGCCCTTTTTGTAGTGGCTAGAAACTGGAAATTGAATAGATGCCCTTCAATTGGAGAATGGCTGAATAAATTATGGTATATGAATATTATGGAATATTATTGTTCTGTAAGAAATGACCAGCAAGATGATTTCAGAGAGGCCTGGAGAGACTTACATGAACTGATGCTGAGTGAAATGAGCAGAACCAGGAGATCATTATACACGGCAACAACAGTACTATATGACGATCAATTCTGATGGACATGGCTCTCTTCAACAATGAAATGTTTCAAACCACCTCCAATTGTTCACTGAAGAAAGCCATATACACCCAGAGAGAGGGATGCGAAATGTGGACCACAACATAACATTCTCATACTCCTTGATTGATGTTTGCTTACATTGTGTTTCCTTTATCTGATATATCGTTTGTGTAGATAAGATTTTTCTTGCACAACAATGATAAGTTTGGAAATATGTATACATATATTCGATTTGCCAATATTTTAACATAATTAACATGTAGTGGATATCCTGCCATCTAGGGAAGGGGTGGGGAAGTTGGGGGGAAAAAATTTGTA